>CAUYQG010171209.1:0-14185 GCA_963574415.1 Tarsius wallacei | reverse complement strand
AAAAAAAAAAGCTTATCTTCACTAATAATCAGAGAAATGCAAATCAAAACCACATTGAGATACCACCTAACTCCAGTAAGAATGGCCATCAGTAATAAGACACAAAACAGATGTTGGCCAGGATGTGGAGAAAAGGGAATTCTTCTGCAGTGTTGGTGGGAATGCAAATAGCTCAACATCTATGGAAAACAGTGTTGTTATTCCTAAAAGAACTAGAGATTGACCTTCCATACGATCCGGCATTCCCCATTCTGCGAATATACCCAGAGGAACTTAAATCATTCTACAAAAAAGATATCTGCAAATGCATGTTTATTGCAGCATTATTTACAATTGCAAGAACATGGAACTACCCATGCTGCCTATCAAAACTTGACTGGATAAAAAAATCAAACAAACATGCTACATATATATGATGGAATATTATGCAGCCATAAAGAAGAACAAAATTATGGACTTTGCAGCAACTTGGATGGATTTAAAGTCTACAATACTCAGTGATTTATCACGGAAACAAAGGACTGAATACTACATGTTCTCACTCATAAGCAGACCTTGAACATTTACCATAATGCTATAAGAAAGGGATTGGCAGTAGCCAGAAACTGCCATGGGTGAGGGACACATAACATTAATAAGCATCAATAAGGGTACTGATCTCCAACCAGGCAAAGTGGGGTCCAAAGGGAGGCCCAAACTTTATCTGTATGATGATCACCTGTACACCTAATCTGGAACTGTAGCCCACATCTTTAAAATAAAATACATTTTTTTTTTTAAAAAAGGAAAAGGGTGACCAGGCCTCAGCAGAGATGGGCCAGAGCTCACACTGAAAGCTGCTGCCGTGGTGACCTTGATCTTGTTCATCTCTTTGGCTCCCACATTCTTCAACTCACATTTCACCCTCTTTACCAAAGGGTAACAGGAGACCCCCATCGGATGCCTTGTTGAAATCAGACCTGTTTCTCACAGTTCCCTGATTTACCAGCTGGCAACAATGATGAAAGAGGAAATTGGGCTTGTCTGCCTATCGGCTTGTTCTTAGAAAACCCATGGTGACTGAATGGCCACCGTCTCCTTTCTGAGCACTTAGACACCATTTCGGAACTCTTGTTCAAGTTCTACCACAGGCTTTCAAGTCTGTAGCCACACAAGAGACTCACATCCTACGTTTCTACTCCTGGCCTCAGCTTTCTAGTTCCTTCCCTCTCCTAGAGGCATCCACAGCTACCTGCAGTGGACCAGTGGTCCTGGCCACTCGTGCTTTCCACAAATACGGGACTGTCTTTTCGCTTGGGTGTACCATTTCTTTTGGCCAAGAGGCTCAAATTCCCATTGAGCAAAGCGTGGAAGGAAGTAAAATGCTTCTTATGATCTCATTGGGCTTAGATTTTTGCCCTTTCTGCCCCGAATAATTTAGTTTGATAGGGAAGGCTGAAGACTGAATTAACGTAAGATTTGAGTTTTGGTTTCTGTTTATTATTTATCAGCATCTCCCTACTGAGCCCTGGCAGGAAATCTGTCCTTCTAGTTCTCTTTGATTCTTCGAGGGCTGTGCTGTGATGGTTAAGTGGGTAAGAACATGGCTTTGAAGTGTGCACTTGGCTAGATGCCCGCTGACCTTGAGCCGGTGGCCTGGCTTCTTCAAGCCTCCATCTTCTGCCCTAAGAAATGTGGATAATGAAGCTATCCTGTCAGCTTACTATAGAAATGAGAAGTCTGTCTCTTGCGGGCAGCCATAAGTGGCGATTCATACACTGTTTTTGTTCGTGTATTTGTTTAGGTTTTTTAAGGTTTGTCCCCTTGGGTGCTTTCACATCTTTAAAACGAGTGTGATACGTCCTGTCATTCTCCTGCATGCATCCTTGCTCATGTCTCATCTTTCTGATTTGGAGCATACCCTTTGGAAAAAAAGTCTGAGCTCAATGAAAAGGATGAATTAAGCAACATGAACAGCATAGTATTTAGTAAAAACAAAACAACAACAACAAAACAGCCAGCTATAAAAGTATACATTTGCTGGACTTCCTTTATAGAAAGTTCATAAACAAGCTGAACGGAGTGTTTAGATGCATATTTATGCATGAGAATTATTCAGAGTAGCAGAGTGGGTGACTCTTGCCCCTCACAAGTCAGGTCCTTCGGCAGAGGGAGGCAGTTCAGAGGGCGGGGACAGGGCTTCCGGAGTGCTCGGACCCGGCACCGAAGACCTTGTGATCATATGCAATGATTTGGTATGCTGTTGATTTATATTTTATGTGTGTTTGCTTCTGTGGATTGTGCTTCACAATGCATGGTTTTCTAAAATACATAAATAAATAAATAACTAAATAACTAAATAAAAGATTATTTGAGGCTAATTTAAATATATAAAACGTGTGAAGACGGGAACTATGAGCAGAATTTCATTGCAAACTTAGATAGTGCTCATTGAGTTTTATCAGACTTCACCGTTATTTTGAATTGCGAAGGGCCAAACAAATAAGTCTCCCTGTCCGACCCTGACGTAGCCTTATCCTCCAAGCTGGGGGCTTCTCTTGCGGCGGCAGTCTTCAGGCTCGCCACTCCCGTCTGATGTCGGACACAGGTGTGCCCTGGTGTCAGGTGGGGGCCTGCTCTTAGAGAGGCTGTGTCGGGAAGACCCCCGCTCCCTGTTCTTCCCTGTGTGCCTCTTCCTTCAACCCACACGACTCAAGCCCTCCCATCCTCACTCATGGCAGAGTCTTTCATTCCAGAGGAGCAGTCCCGGATCAGACGCAATTCTGGACGAGACGAGAAATCCAGTGGACTTTATTAAACCCATGACGCTTCTTTTGAATTGAGTCTCATAGGCGAGTCAAATCCCGTAGAACTCAAGGTATGTCTGGAATAGGGAAGGAAGTAAATATACATATATTTCGATCAGCACATTATAAAGAATGCATCAGCAATCCAACAAAGCAAATTCTTTAGCATGTACAGTATGCCTACACGCTCAGAGCTTAGAAACTTCTGCACCCAACCGGATGTCATAGACCCATTTCTCTCTTTTCCCCACTCAGAATGACTCTAAGCCCTGGAAGTCGCCAAAGGAAAACAGCGGGTGATGGTAAGAGAAAAGTGAACCATGGAGTTCAGTAAAAATGACAGCAGGAAGTCTTCCACTTCTTGAACAGCAGAAGGTGGCCCAGACCCGGGGCTTCTGTGCCCTCCACCTGTAGCAGACGGCAGCCATGTGGACCCACTCCTCCTCAAGGGAACCAAGGCTCTGCCACAGCGCCACCACCAAGGGGGATCCTTGTGGGGCCGGGCGCTGCGGCTCCCTCACTCTCTCTCCCCCTGGAAATACGGAGTGGTTGAGAAGGGCGGCACTGGCACTCTGCCAACATCCTCCATCCCCAGGGGCAGGAGACGCCCTTCGCCACAAGCGCCAGGCCAGGGAGGCCTCTTGGTCCCAGCGAACTCAAGACTCCCCTCCCACAGAGGCACGCTGGAGTGGACCGGCATTGTCAGCCACGGGGACGGGCCACAGCAAGCAGGCTCTTTGTCCCGAACCTGAACTCACGCCCCCCCATCAAGAGACAAGAGAAGACTCCCAAAAATATCTTGAACTGATTTTTTAGAGTAATCTTTATTTTTTTACGGCAGTTTTAGATTCACAGCAAAATTGAGATGAGGGCACAGAGGGTCCCCATGGGTTCCCTGCCCCTCAAAACACACAGCCTACCATGATCGACATCCTCCACAGAGTGAAACACGACTTAACAGTCGATTAACCTGCCCTGAACCATCATCACCACCCAAAGTCCATAGCTTGGGGCTGTACATCCCTTGGGTTTAGACAAATGTATGATGACATGTACCCACCATTATAGTGACATGCAGAGTATGTTCACCACCCGAAAGATCCTCTCTGCTTCACTTATGCACCCCTCCCGTTCCCCTAACCCTCGGCAACCACTGATCATTGGACTTTCCTGGGATATCATATAGTTGGAACCATACCTTATGCAGCCTTTTCAGATTGGCGTCATTTCATGGCTTGATAGCTTACTTCTTTTGGCATGGAATGTGTTCCATTGTCTGGACGTATCATAGTTTACTTATCCATTCACTGACTGAAGGGCATCTTGGTGGCTTCCAGGTTTTGACGACTGTTAATAAACTGTTATTAACATTGATGTGCAAGTTTTTGTGTGGGCATAGTGTTCACCTCCTTTAAATCAACGAGGATGATTGCCAGTTCATATTTGAAGAATATGTTTAGTTTTGTCATAAGTTGCCAAATCGTCTTCATTTTTTAACTGCTGAGTTTTACGTTTCTATTTTACATAAAAGCCCTCATTAAATATGTGATTACAAATACTTCCTCCCAGTCTGTGGGTTGTCTTCTATTCTTTTGACAGTGTCTTTCACCAAACAGATTTTTAAAATTTAATTAAGTACAGTTTTCATTATTTCTTTCATGAATCATGCCTTTGGTGGCATATTTAAAAAATAATCACCAAATCGAAACTCGTGTATGTTTTCTCCTATGTCACCTTCTAGAAATTGTATAGCTTTATGTTTTACGTTTAGCCTGTGATCTATTTTGAGCCAATTTTGGGGATGGGTGTAAGGGCTGAGTCTAGATTTTTCTATTTATTTATTTTGCATGTGGCCGTCCAGTTGCTTCAGCACCATTTGTTGAAAAGACTCTTGTTGCTCCATTGTATTCCATTGTATTACCTTTGCTCCTTTGTCAAGAATCGGCTGACTATATTTAAGTGGGTGTATTTCAGGGCTCTCTGCTCTGTTCTAATCTATTTGTTTATTCCTTCGTTAATACCACACTGTCTTGAGGACTGTAGCTTGGTAGTAAGTTTTTAGGCTGAGTAGTGTTAGTTCTCTAATTTTTTTCCTCTCCTTCAATATTGAGTTGGCTGTTCAGGGCCTTTTGCCTCTCCGTATAAATTAAAAAACCAACTTGTTGACATTTACAGAATAACTTGCTGAGGTTTGATTGTGATTGTGTTTGGCACAGCACGAAAACAAACTGTCTACAAATTCTGTATCCTCTAAAACTTTCCTTGAGCTGAAGAAGAAATCCAGACACATTCAGAAGAAGTAAAACCGAGAGAATATGTCACAAACAGACTTATCCTAAAAGAAGGGTTATAGGTTTCCTAAACAGGCAGGACATGATAAAAGAAGGAATCTTGTGACATGGGAAGGGAAGATAGGACACGGTAAGAGGAAAACGTGGATAAATGCAACAGATTTTCCTTCTCATTTTGAGTCTTTCGAATTGTGTCTAACCGTTGAAGCAAAAACTGTAACAATGTCTGATGTAGCTCTACAGCTATGTAGGTGAAATGTGTAAAACAATTATAAAGAGGGAACAGTAAACAGAAGTAAAGTGAAATAAGATTTCTACATAACAATGAACTGATAATATGATGATGCACTACCAAGAAGGAACACTAAAACAGTTGTATAAAGAGATATATTCAAAAACACTGTAGATGCACCAACATTTATTTCTAAAGCACGTTCAAGTAACCCACAGGAGGGCAGAAAAAAATGAGAACAAACATAAAACAACAAAAAAAGTCAGTCTTAGTGCCGAAAATAACAATAATTGCATGATAGATAACTGGTCTAAATACACTAGATAAAAGACAGAAATTGGCAGGCAAATTAAAAAACATGACCCAGATATTGTTGCATACAAAAACTGACTCCGAATACAGCAGTATAGGTAGGCTGAAAGTAAAATGATAGAAAGGCTATATCATGCAACTCTCAATCAAAAGAAATATTATATTGATTATTTTTACATGTATAAATATACATTATATGTAATTATATTATATTAAGCAGATGTCAAAGCAAAGAAAATTGCCAGAGGTAGAAAGCATCATTATATTATAGCAAGAGAGTCAGTCACCCATGAAGACATTTCAATTCTAGTTGTGTATGTACCCAACAATAGAGATATAAAACCTGTGAATCAAAAACTGATGGAACCAAGGGAAGAAACAGGAAAATTCACAATTGGAGAGTTCAACAGAGGGACAAGTAGATTAAAAATTAGTAAGGATATAGAAGAATTAAAAATTGGCTCTAAGCAACATTTATGGAACAATAGCAGAATATTCATATTTTTTCAAGCACTCACGAAGCATTTACCAAAATACAGCATATTCCGATGGGGGAGGGGAAATCTATATAATCCTCATCAAAAAGCTGAAGTGATATAGTATGCTCATAACCATAATGGAATAAAAATAGAAGTGAATAACAGAAATAACGGAAATGTCTAGACACTTGAAAACTAAACAGAACACTTCTAAATAATCCATAGGTCAGAAAGGAAGTCTAAAAGGAAAAATACAGTGAACCGAGTAAAAACAAAAGTACAACATATCAAAATTTGTTGCCGCTAAAGCATTGGTGAGAGGAAGATTTACAGCACTAACTGCTTACATTAGAAAAGTAAAATAATCTTGAATTAATAGCCTAAAATTTCATTTAAAGAAACTAGAAAAAGAAGAGCAAAATAAACTAAAAGCAAGCAGAAGAGAGCTTCATAAGAGAGATAACAACAGAAATTAATAAATATGGAAAAGAAAAAAATAGAAAAAAATCAGATCAAAAGCTGATTCTTTGAAACTATCAATAAAATTTACAAATCTCTAGTAAGACTGACAAAGAGACAGAAGACATAAATTGCCAATACTAGTATACATTCCTGAGAGTGAAATTGCAAATATTGCTACAGACCCTGCAATGTCAAAAGGATAGTGAGGGAATACTCCAAACACTTCAACACACATAAATATGACAACTTAGATAAAGTGTACCAATTCCTTGAAAAGTACAAACTATTCTAAACTCAATAAACATGAAATAGATACTTTGGTCTTATGACTATTGAGGACATTCAATTTATAGTTAAATATCTCTCAATAAAGGAAAATTGCAGAAAAGTTCAGAAAAATTCTAGCAAAAAAAGCATGAGCAATGGAAGAATGACCATTTCCCAATTCATTTCATGAAGCTAGTACTCTATGACCTTAATGCCAAAAAAGCAGATAAAGGCAGTACCAACAAAAACAACAACAAAAACTACAGGCCAATACCCTTGAGATAATATTATTCTGTTTAAAGATTAAGAATGTGAGTCTCAGAGGATTTGCTAATATTTTGTAGAACAAGGGCTTAAATTTAGTGTCCTCAAAATTGTGATTACTAGCAACCAGTTTCCTCAGCTAGCTATGGGTGGTGATATTTTTTTGGTCTTAGCTTTTCATTATTCTCTTTTCTCTAAACTTCCATTAATGTGAAAGCTAGCATCACCATTTACAAGATAAGCTTGGGTAAGTCACTCAGTCTTTGGAATGTGTTTCTTCATTTGTCAAATTGGGTAATGATGGTACCAATCCCATGAAGCTGCTGTGAAAATTAAATATACAAAGATCCATGAAAAGCGCTTGGCAGGAAATTTGGCCATAGTGCCGGCCATTCATCGTTTTCATCATTATCACCACTTTTTGTTAAATTCACTAAGTTGGTGCCTCTCAAGGGTTACTCTGTTGTTTATTGATGAATCTATCTATGCGATATCATTCCTCAATAGGACTGGAAAGTTTATGACTTGGGTAGATACTGTTCGGTGGTAGAGGGAAAAATTTCAGATCACGAGTGTAGCTGTGGCTTAAAGAATCCACCAGTGGTTTGGGATTTCATGAATTAACTAGGCATGTGGGTGCATGTTTGTGACACTGGAGCAGATTCTTCTATAAGACATTCCCTTGGAACCTGGCTCTTAAGCGTTTTACTGGCCTGAGTTGATGTGGCATGAGGAAATAAGGAAGGAGGAGGAAAGGGGAGGCAAATGAGACAGTCTGTAAAATATGTGTGTAAAACCTTAGAAAAAGTTCATCCAATTTGGGACAAAATCCAGACATCAGATAAGGTTGAAGGACCTAAAACACAAACTACAGCTTGAATTCAGGCCATGAAAACACAGTGCAAGCTATAAGGCAGTTGTTGATTGCAATAAAATAAAGCACACTTGTTGGATAGAATCAGTTTGGCTGTCTTGAGCTTTTTGGTCAGTAAATGGGTCTGTCTTTGCTTTAAATGCTTCAGCATTCCCTAATCTCACTTGTTATAAAATCTTTTAAATCATGATTCTTTAAGGCCAATGTCTGGGGTTTAACTGCTACACTATTTCAACTCTTTCGCTGTCTTTGATAGTATTGGATGGAATGCTTTCTCATGTCTACATTAGAGAAGCAGGAAATATAGCTGTTGTAGCTTTTTAATTTCATAGAATGGTATATTTCAATATCTACCCAAGTCATAAACTTTCCAACCTATTGAGGAATGATATCGCGTAGATAGATTCATCGATAAACAACAGAGTAAATCTTGACAAGCACCAACTTAGTGAATTTAACAAAAAGTGGTAATAACGATGAAAATGATGAATTGTCGGCACCATGGCCACATTTTCTGCCAAGTGCTTTTCATGGATCTTTGTATGTTTAATGTGGTATAACAGAAAAAGCACGTGGGCTTTTCTGCAGGCCTTGGGACCAGTCACTCTGCTTTCCTGAGCTTCAGATTATCAACTGTGGAATGGACATGGGGACAGTTGTCCTGACTACACCCCAAATTTTGTGTCGTGTGGCTGTTATCAGATGGGATGTACGTGAGAAAATATTCTATAAATTGTTCAGCAATTTACACTGTTGTTCTGATCATTAGATAGAGACAATGTTGCACATTGAATACAAGTAACCAAATATATTTTGCCATTTGGTTTCAATTCCACCTCTATATTGCTAATGGTCACACAGGTTTTTTCTTGTTGAAGAGAACTGAAGCCATTTTTTCTTCTACATATATTTGGGAATAAATCATTATTATTATTATTTTTTTACAAAGGAATTAGACACGAACATCAGACCTAGCTTTTGTTATAGATATATTTAGTATATTTTAGATACAATTTCAAGCTCTAATTTTACATCTTCAGAACATGTTTTTAGATGAACATTTCTTTGGTTCCAAATATTTGCAAAAAAGGCTTCTACTTCTTGAGTCCTGTTAAAATCATCTGTGTGTATGTATGTATAATCTTGACACATGCACATGATTGGAGAATCTTCTTCATTCCATAGGTTGCTACCATGATTCGGGGTTGAGACCAAGCCAGGTCTATCTTATCTTGGCAAATGGACTATTGGCTTTGACAATAGAAAGATTGGCCTTTAAAGAGAAAAAGATTTAAAAAGACATACAGTCTTCTTTACTCAAAACATGCTGAATATTGTTTTTAGGTGAGGGATTCATGGAACTAGATTTCACGACTGGTATACTTTCAGAGTCTGGCTAGATATAAAGCTATTTAGGCCATATTTATGTGAAGCTAAATCAACCCCTCTCCCAAAACTGACCCCCCCGCACATACACACACCTTTATCCTTCTAACGAAGTTTTATATTCCATTTTAAACTCCTATCAAATAACTCATCTTTCCAGCCTCCATAATCATTCATTTGTGCCAGCTCGTATGGATCGAATGCCGGTAATAGTTTGTCTCTCCATGGTAACACTGGATCACGATGGCTTGACAAAAAATTGAAACTTAATTTTACTTTCTGTATTTCATCAATAAAGAAACTGGCATCAAGGAGGATTGTGACACCTGATGTCATCGCAGTTTTAGGTAACTTTCCTCTTAAAATGCCACTGAATCTTCATAAGTAGGGTTTACTATACAGGGGCATTCTTATTTTCATTAAAAGCAATCAAACTTCTTTATTACACAGTTGTTACGATGTTTCCATTTATCATTATTTTATTATTATTGAAATATGAGGAGAAACAAAACTGAAAGGAAATGGTTATTCTTTTAAATAGTAGGCTAGTATGAGTGTCAGAGTGGTTTAAGAACTGCCCCTCCCAGTCTATCAGCCGTGTGCCTTTGTGGATGACCTTACCATGAGTTTTAGACAATGGCTACTAGAATGCACGCTAGGCTTGCTATGTGGATGGAAAGAGACGTGAAGTAGTCATGGTTGTTATTACTATTATTCAGTTATTATTACTATTATTAGGTTGTTTTTGCTATTATTATCACCGTGAAGTGAACAAAAATTTGCTTGTTTTGTTTTTCACCTATTTGTAACAAAGCAACTAATGCTAGCAAAAATCTTATTTTATGTGTTTTCTTTGCTGCTATTACTGACCTTGATGTTTCAGTATTTTTTTTTTTTTACCTCATTTGTGGTTTGTTTTACCTGATTTTATTCCAGCTGTTAGCAGATTTGTAATTTGTATTTTAGGCATAACTTGCATATTCTTGACCTTTTTAGTTTAACTGTGCATTTCAATTTCTAACTTATTGGAAGCAGAAAAACCAGCTAGGGAATGGTAGGGTGTATCGGTCAAACAGTTTAGAGATTGACTCTCTACTGCATTACTCTGATATAATTTCATATTTTCTCAAGACACATAATACTTCCATTTTATAGACTATTAAAGAGAAGAAAAAAGTGCTTTCCCTCGGCTAGTTTCACTGGCTCTCTTGTGCAGGCTATGGCTTGAGGCCATGTTGAGCTGTCCGTCACTTCTCTGTGAACGTTCACAGGTGGAAAGCGAGATTTGTCTGCATATGGGGGACTATTTATCAGGTCTGTCAAGGGGCTAGGAGCAGGTGGGGGAGGTAAGGCTCTGATATCCTCTACTGTTTTTAGGGAATATCATTTCTCATGATGCTTAGAAACACATGCCCATCCTGAACTAATTCAAATTTTCCTATTTGTGAAAAAAGCAAAAAAATGCTTACGAAAAGTCCACAGTTTGCCTCTGTTCATCAGACTAACAAAAGTGAGCTGATCAGCTTTGGCAGAAATGTGGGTTTATTTTTTTCCCAGTCTAAGGGAAGAATGAGGAATATAATGTGCTCTGTATTGTTCAAGGTACAGGAGGAATTTTCTTCCCACTCTAGCACCATTTCCACAGAGAAATTCTAACTGGTCAGTTGCCAGTTTGAAAGAGTTGAGTAAATTTGAGATGTCCATGGAGAGTGATATGCCTCTCCCAACCATTTCCTAAATGAATGAATCAATAAGAAACATCCTATACCTGAACCACACCTGGCACGTATAGGCAGCAATATATGATGTCTAGTGAGTGATGTGCATTTACTGAGTGTTGAGGCTGAGGGCACAAAGATGAGGGAAATGTGGTTCCTTCCTGTTTGAGTTCAAGGACGATGTAACTAACCTCCGTGGAATTAGAATAGAGGGGCCATCACCATGCCAATCATCTCCAGGAAACGTGGTACGAATGCCATTTGCCTGAGAGCTGAATTACTGAACAATAGCTTGAGAGCATCACATTTGAAGACTCCAGATCCTTGGCGAGGAATGGGGCTGTGGTAGGCACTGTTGGTTGGCTGACTCAACCCGTCCACAAGTGCTTCTCCTTCGACACTGCTCCTGAATACTGTTTCAAGAAGACTAGTGGTTTTCTGAGGAGAAAAGGATAGACTTGGATGCATGGCCCACACCCTGTACCCTGCTTGCCTTTGTCCTTTTGCTTGCCTGGAAGAGGAAGTGTCTGGGGTGAGAAGCCATCTTGATACCAGAGAAAAAAGATCAATGTGCTCATGATAACAGTGCAGAGAAAACAGAAAGAGTGATTTTGGGATGGACAGCCTAACCCAAGAGGATTTTATGTGAGAAATTAACTCACAGTAGTTGAAGTTACCTTTCCTTGGTTTTCTCTTCCTTACAGCTAAACGCATTCCTAACGAGCCATCCGTCCTTGCTTTCCCATTCATTCCACTCTTAATGCAGTCGGGTGAGACTGAGCAGGGTGCCATTCTCAGTGTAGACGATGTGAATTGTGCAGGGATCCTTCCCAGTGGTGTCTGGTGGTCCTAGCAGCCACATCAGCCTTTCTCTGTGCTTGTCTCTGGTCCCATCTCCAGGTCTTTACGATGCTTCTCTGTCCATCTAGAATGTTCCCTTCCTTCCCTCTTCATCCTGGCTTGTGTCACCTCCTCCTGGCTTGGACCACACCTCCTCCCTTTCCTCTCATTCTCAGTTTAAATGTCGCTGTCCAGGAAAGCCATCCCCAGACCTCCAAGCCAAGTGAGGAACCTCTGGTTTACTTTCACAGCACTCTTTATTTTCCTCAAAACACTTATCACAGGTGCAAGCAAGTGATAATTTGGGTCATTTAGTAAATGATTTTTTTTTCTCCTGCTTGATTGCAAGAGATCAAGCCCATGTATTTTTGTTCAATGTGTTTGCCCCAGTACCCAACAAAGCGCAAGGCACATGATAGGACTTCAACAAATGCCTGCTGAATGAATACACAAAAGAAGGAATGGATTAACTCATCTGAAGTGAAGTCAGTTATATATTATTTAAATGACAGAAGACTATCCGGTAGATCTAAGAGCAGGGAGGGCACCATGGAATTCTCAGTCCATTCTCCAAAAGGGGCAGCCGATTGCTGAGAGGCCAGTCTCCTGGGCGAGTCCAGACAGTGTGGCTCTGGCCAGCAGGAGACGACCTGCATTGGTCACGACACACACTGTCACTCTTGGGTCTCAGGACACAGACTGCCTCTCTTGGTTTTAATGAGCTGCATGGCTTCCACCTCTGTTCCTGCTTCCTCTCCAAAGACAGGTGACAGACAGCCCCTTCCAGAGCTGGGAGGGCCCGTCTGCCCCGCCAGCAGGAGAGGAGAGCCCCAGGGCCACTCGACGCCGCCAAACACGCTTTTTCAGTCCAGCACTATTTGTTTTAATCTTTGGGGGAAAATGGGATGGGATGAGACATAAAGAAACATTATTTCCCGAAGGTGGGTTCCATTTCTTTAGCGATTTATAAGTCTCAAACAATAAAATATGACCATTTGGGGACTGATATTATATTTCGATGGCTTTTCCAGCTGTTGCTCAGTTGCATGCATTCCGGAGCATTCTTTCATCTAGCTGAACGTTTGCTGCATCGCCATAGCAGTGGCGGGACAGCCACTGCTTGCTGTTTTGGGTATGCGGTTTGCACAATGACACCGTCACACGC
The DNA here is from genome assembly GCA_963574415.1 of Tarsius wallacei. Taxonomy (NCBI): domain Eukaryota; kingdom Metazoa; phylum Chordata; class Mammalia; order Primates; family Tarsiidae; genus Tarsius; species Tarsius wallacei. Next base: position 1,109 of record CAUYQG010171209.1, on the reverse strand, counting down.
TGGCGAGGGTTGGGCTCACTGCATGGATGTGAGGAGAACGGGTCGTGTTCTCTTTTTCCTTGCTATTGATTACACTGGACTCCTGCAAGCCCATGAGAAGCCTGTCAGTGGGTGACTCTGGGCTTGGTGCTAACGTGACGGACTCTGTCGGCAGGTGTTCGGATTCCTGAGAAGCATTTGGTTCATTCAACTTGTAGGGGACACCTTTATGATTTCCGCAGAGCTGTGTCTGCATCCTGACATTCCTGTGCCTGTCATTGTTTCTGGGCCTAAGTGACAGAGAAGGGGGTGACCGGGAGTGCCCAGGCATACATGTGGAGACCATGGCAAGGCCTCTGCCTCTCCATGTGTGCGCTGTAGGGACGCAAGCTGTGAAGACAAAGTCATATTTTACTTTTTATCAAAGACGCCCAAGAGCGTAACTCCCGGTGGAATGTTTTGTTGTTGCTGTCATTTATTTTTTTACTTGGAGTATAGGAATTATTGTTCAGCATTCTGATGTCGGCAAATTCGAGGTTTTCATACATTTTCGGCTCTAAATGGCATTGCAAACTGAGGAAGTCTCGTGCGACGTACGCATGTTGCTAAAAAATAATCCTAGCCCTTGTATCTGGTCTCTTCTACGCATGGGCATCTCTCCCTACCCGTCCTTGTCCTCACACCTGGGGAAGACACGGCTTCTGTCTCTTGTATCCGCCGCCTTCCCTTTCAGCGCGGAACAGCAAGCCAGCTGCTCCGTCCTCACGACCGCACCACCAGGCCTCCCTCGGGCCCCTTCTGCGCGAACACAGGTAGGCCCGGGCCCTGCCCTGGAAACTCCGAGGGCTCTGCTGCGCACGGGCGGGCTGGAGTCTCCACGCTCTGAAACGTCTACATCTTCTCTCATTTTCACAGAACACCGGTTGTCCAGTGGCTTTCACTTTGGAGCCGGGCCACGGCCCTGGCAGGAGGGCTCAGACGGCGACAGAGGGAGCGAATTCCGCCGAGGACAGACTCGGGCTTCCCAGCAGATGCGGCGAACAGCTGACAGGGCAGCTCCCGCCGAAGCAGGTGGCGGGCTTTCCCGGCAGGACCAGATCGCCAAGTCCGCGTCGGTGGCCCAGCGGGAG
>CAUYQG010171205.1:0-12159 GCA_963574415.1 Tarsius wallacei | reverse complement strand
ATCCGAAGCTTTGGGAGGCTGAGGTGAGTGGATTGCCTGACAACTTGGCAAGACCTCATCTCTACAATAAATAAAAAAAAAAAAAAAATTGGCCGGGTGTGGTAGCGCGCGCCTGTAGTTCCAGCTACTTGGAAGGCTGAGACAAAAGGATTGCCTGAGCCCATCAGGTCGAGACTGCGGTGCCCATGAACGTGCCACTGCACTCTAACCTGGGTGACAGAGTGAAACTCTGACTCAAAAAGAAAAGAAAAGATGCTAATAATGGTCATAGGACAACATAATTGCTGTTACATTAAGCTAGATAAGACAATGCCTATTTTACAGTAAACACTGGAATGAATTTGTGTTGCTTTGAAAAGACTTAGTGGTTATACTGAACTCTGACTCCCTGAATGCTGAATTTAGATTAAACTTCTTTCTTCCCAGTTTCCTCTCATGTTTCATTGGTGAACAAGAGAAGGAAGCCGAGTGTTGATTGGGCCATTTCATGTTCAACCCTGGGGAAGCAGAGGCCTCTCATTCATTGCTCCCATGTCCTTTCCAAGGATTGTGAAGTGTCGGTCCACTGAGCATCTCTCATGCTACTTCGGGATATGTTGTTTCATTTTTCTACTTTAGACACTTGTATTGCTTCCTTGTAAGAAATTAATTTGGAGTTTAAAAATCTGGAAAAAGGGCTTTTAAGAAATGAGTTTGTTAGGTAATAGAACATTTCTAGAGATATAGATGTGGTTTTAACAACATTTTTAAGAATTTTATTTTCCCAAGGAGTCAGAATGACTGCTGGCTAAAAAATACCACTTTGCTGTTGACTTTAAAGGGAAGAAGATGGTGTCCTTACAATAAAGATTGGAGGACTGTGGAAAGTTGCCCTGTGTCATGAAGTTTATCCCCTGCTGCAATGCCCTACTTTGTGTGTTAACTTAAGAAGTACTAGTGCAGTGTGTTGAAGGGGAAAAAAGATTCCTAAAAATAACGTAATGAGACTTTCCGTTTCCTTCTTTCAGGTTGGTGCTCACTTTCTGGAAGCTGTGGTGAGGAAGTTTGATGATGTCTATAAAAATGGAAGCGAAGGGAAAGAATCTGATAACTTGTTTGCCATTATTGCCCATTTATACAACTTCCATGTGGTGCAGTCTCTCCTCATCTTTGATATTTTGAAAAAGCTGATTGGAACATTCACAGAAAAAGATATTGAACTGATCTTGCTAATGCTGAAAACTGTGGGCTTTTCATTGAGGAAAGATGATGCTTTATCACTTAAGGAATTGATCACTGAAACCCAGAGCAGGGCCAGTGGAGCAGGCGGCAAGTTTCAGGACCAGACCAGGGTACGAATGCATCACTTGACCTGCTTCCTAAGTGCCTTAACACTCAAAAACTGACCAGAACTTAAAAATAAGTATTTGGGGTAAATATTACGCTTCGTTTCCTAATGATTACTGTTGTCTTCGTCCTTATCTTTCTGGCTTTATCCTTAATATATGAACAAACCTTATTTGCTTACTAAGAACTCAGAAAAAAATATTTTGTGAAGTTAAATTGATTTATTTAACATTCATCCATTCAAAAGATGCTTACTGAGAAGGCCATAGGCCATAGGGCATAGAGCTCAGCCTGGCTTGAGCTTCTGGCACTGCTGCTTGACAGCAGTATCATCTGAGACTTCAAGACTTTGGTTTGCCCATCTGTAAAAGGGACTGATCACAGCTCCAGCTCCTTTGCTGTTTTGATGATGCGTAATGTGAAATGACTAATGTTCCTGAGAAGCCCTTCAGGAAGAGCAAGAAAAGAGTGAGTGTGGGAACCTGGAGGAGGCGTCACAGGAGAAGTTGGCAGAGTGTTGGTCTCAAGGGCCTTGTAAACCATCACAGGGAATTGGGAGTTTCATCCTAGGGTTAGGTTAGCACCTGAAGGGTTCCAAGCAGGTAAATGACATGTTCAAGTTTTCATTCTAAACAGGCACATAAGCTCAAACGTAGAGGCAAAGTGGCCAAAGTAGGAGGAGCTGTTGCAGGAGCTGGGAGTCAGTGGTGGCAGACATCGCCGTAGTGGCAGTGGGTGTGGACAAGAGGGTCAGAAGTGACCGGACCTTGTGTGGATTGGGGTGAAGGAAAGGAGGAAACGTTCTCACCCTTCAGGTGAACAGTGGGCCCATGCAATAGGAGGTGTAGACTTGGAAGTGAAGGCTCCATTTTTGAAATCCTGAAATTAAAGCACCTGGGTTAGCTATGAAAGATGTTGGCTGGGAGGAGTTTGGCCATCCTTCTCCATGCAGTCCTGGAAGCCATGGAAAGGGGTAGAATTGCCTGGTGTCGGGCAGGGCATTAAGAAGACCTCAAGATTAAGAAACACCTCTGTTTAGCTGCAGGAGGAGGGAGTGCCAGTAGAATGGGAGGATGTCAGGAGGGAGGAGGAAAGAGGAAATGAAGGTCACAGGAACCAGGGGCTCAGTGTGTCCCAAGGAAGAAGTCACCCTCTGTGGAATGCTGAGGGCAAGAAGAATGAGGACTGAACTTTCATTTTTAATTGAATTCTGTGAGCAGTCCCTATTGACTGTTACCCTTGAATATTGCCAGAGAAGCATGTCTGCGACAAGGAGGGGGTATGGAAAACAGGATGGGGGCAGCAAGTTAAATGATGGTTTAAAACATAAAAGAGACAGAAAGTAGATTAGGGGCTGCCTGTGGCTGGGGGAGTTGGGGAAATGGGGAGTGACGTTTAGTGGGTTTGGAGGTTCTCTTTTGGGGTGATGGTAAAGTTCTTAAGTTGTGGTGATAGTTGCAGAACTCAGTGTGCTAACAACCACATCGTTATATACTTTAAGTGAATGGATTGTATGGTATGTGAATTATACACCAATAATAAGTCAACATTTGGGGAAGTTTCAGAAGGGTATGTGGGAATTCCTTGTATTTTTCTTGCAACTTTTCTGTAAGTGTGACTTTGTTTCCAATTTTAAAGTTAAAAGAATTCAAAGGCTAAAGGTGGAAAATAGGGGGAAGGGACAAGTACAGGTGGCCAGGAGGGCTGGGGTGGGAGGGAGTGCGAGCACAGTAGGCAGGAGCAGCTGGCATGGAGGGGTGAGGTGTGGAGCGTGGAAATGAGAAGTCAAGTCTCTGGGAAGTGCTCAGGTCTCACCTGAGGCCAGGGACAGGCTTCTGTTTTAAAATATTATGTAATTCTGAAGAAGAGATTGAAGTTAGTTTAGACAATCTTGACCTAAAGGCCATTCTGGTTTTTGTATTTGCAGTGATGACCTTGAGCATTAAGATGTGTGATACATTTCTTGCCAAGTTGAAGTTTCTTAAAACTATCTGAAATGATGGTTGGTTTTTTTTTCCTGAAAGGTTCGGTTTATGCTAGAGACAATGTTGGCACTGAAGAACAATGACATGCGCAAAATTCCAGGCTATGATCCTGAGCCCGTGGAGAAACTGAGGAAATTGCAAAGAGCTTTGGTAGATAACTTTCAGTTCTGATTTGTCCTGAGCTTCTGCGTCACCACGAACCCATCACGAACATAAAGAAGTAGTCAGGCCTGCAAGTCAGTCACCATGTGTGCTAAATGAGTTGGAAGCTGCTCGAATTTCACATGCTGAGGTCTCCAGTGGTTTGGGCGTGCTCATGCAGAATGTCCGTGCTCAGGAAAGCTCATGTTTGTTGAGCATCCCCTGTGCTTTAACCCCAGGTGTTAAACCTGGCATGCGCAAGAAGATCATCTGATGCTTTCAGAGAAGGCCAGGACCAAGGAAATTGGGGTGGTGTGAAGAGCGGAGGGGAGTGGGGCTCCTGTATTTTAAGTTCCTTGGCTGCTCCCAGAGTGCAGCTGAGGCAGACCACACGACCTCCCAGTTGGGGTGACTCTGGCAAAGCTCAGGTTCCTCCCGGTCATGAGCTCACCTGCCACTGAGTCTGAAGCAGCTCAATCTCTCCCCTGTCATGACAGCTCTCTGAAGACAACGTTTAGGGTGATAGACCCACAACCTCAGATGCAAAATACTGGGAGTCCACCGCTAGTTTTGGCATTATTCCAAACAGGTGAACCATCCCAGTAGCTAACAAATTGTCACAGTGTTCATGCCCCAGAAATGCCATGATCAAAAAAATGAAAAAACTGAGTGTGATGGAAGCACAGAATATCAACCAATTCAAAGCATTTCACTGAATCTTCTCTTTTAATCAGGTCCGCAACACCAGCTCAGGTTCTGAAACTCAGCTCCGTGTCTCCTGGGATAGCATCTTGAATGCTGAGAAGACAGGTCGCTGGTGGATTGTGGGGTCCGCCTGGAGCGGGGCCCCAATGATTGGCGACAGTCATCACACAAACCTGCAGAAGCAGCTTGCAGGAACGGTATGGAGACCCTTGCTCAAGGCTGCCAGATCCCCCACCACCACCATGCCCTGCCTGCCCCCAGTGTCAGGTCAGGGCTTTCCCTAGAGTAGCTCCCTTTTTATATGTGGTTATTAAAATGTACAGTGTAGGGTTATTGAAGGCCTTAGAGAAATTGCTGTTCTGTTGTGCTATAATTCCATTTCTGTTTAAAGGATTTCTAAAAGTCCCAGAACACATAGCTCAAAAGGTCTAAAAGTTGATTAGAATGTGGAAAACACAGGAAAATCAAAACACTCACAGGTGCCCATTCCTGAGACTTGAGGCTTCTGTCTTCCAGGAGCTGGGGTTCCAGCCTGCTGACTGTGGAGTTCACATGGTGGGAGTTCTTTGCACTTCTTTGTATTTGTTATTATGTAAGGTCCACACTTTAACCAGATTTTCTTCATTTTTCTCTAATGTCCTTCCCTGTCTCAGGGTCCCATGTTGCTCTTGGTGGTCATGGCTCCCCAGGCTCTGGCAGGGACCACTTATCTGTATTTCATTTCATTGTTGCTTATGCTGAGGTCATGCCACCACTGAGAAGTCTGCCAAGTCAAATGGTCTTCTCCACTAGCTTGCTTTGTCTGTTTTTCCTTTGTTAGGGGATTGCCCAAGAGTGAAGATTTAGCACTTACATACATATTCACATACAATTTACACTTATATGTAGGTAAAACTAAAATAGGGCATAGTATTTCTCAGGAAACAACTTTCATGAAAACACTGTATGAGCTATGCATTAATCATTCCTCCTTTCAGGTTAGCTCAAAGATGCTGGAACTTGCTCGTAAGCAGAGGATGAACACCGACATCAGGAGAAATATATTCTGTACCATAATGACAAGTGAAGATTTTTTGGATGCATTTGATAAGCTTCTAAAGTAAGCATTTGTGTGGACATTTCAAACTATTATTCAGTTAGATGTTGCAAAAAGAAATAAGTTGACTGGATTTTTGAGTGTTGGGTGATTGAGTTTCGGTGCTGCTTAGGGAATAACTGTGGGCTTTTCTTGTTACTGTCCTCTCAGCTTGTCTGGACCTGTGCATCCTGGGCTAGTGATCTTGTTCCTATTAATTTGCCACTTACAGTAGTTCTTCATTAGAACATTTTAGGTTGTGGCCGGGCTTGGTGGCTCAGCCTGTAATCCCAGGACTTGGGAGGCTGAGGAGAGTGGATTGTCTGAGCCCTCAGGTTCGAGACCAGCCTCGATAACTCGGCGAGACCTCATCTCTACAATAAATCAAAAATTAGCCGGGCGTGGTAGCACACATCTGTTGTTCCAATTACTTGGAAGGCTAAGGCGGAAGGATCGCTGGAGCCCAGCAGGTCGATGCTGGGGTGGCCATGAGCGTGCCACTGCACTCCAGCCTCGGCAACAGAGTGAGACTCCAACTCAAAAAAAAAAAGAACATTTTGTGTTATATAAAAATTGAGTAATTTTTGACTGAAAGTATTAGAAAACTGGCTGAAAGTATTAGAAAACTGCTGTAGGTTGTCGTGAATTGCTTTAAAATCTTTATAATAAAATTATCCTTCTAATTCTTAATTTAAAACTTCCTGGCAAAGTTTCTGTAATTAGTTGTAATAAGATTTTAAAGTCCTGTAATCCGAGGTACTTGGGAGACTGAAGCAGAAGCTTCACTTGAGCCCAGGAGTTTGAGATCTGTGTACTTTTATATAATGTACATGATTTAGGGAACAAAAACAATAATGTGCATGATTTAGGGAAGGACATTTAAAATTAAAAAATTAAAAATTAAAAATTAAAAAAAATTAAAAATTAAAAAAAATTAAAAATTAAAAAAAATAAACAAACAGTGATACCTTGTTGAAGTAGAACTCCTAAGCTTTCTTTTCCCTTTCTATGACCTGGCTGTTTTGTGCAGTAGAGCCTTATATATCCCCTTGTAACACTTTCTTTCCAAAGGGGCTTCTTTTGAGGAGAGCACATATTCTCTAGTCATAGAGTCTAGCTTATGCTATGTAATATGAAGGAGTTTTATTTTTTCTCTGGTTGACTTCATGTTTTGTAATTTGGTCTATCAAACTATGTTTATTTTTTATTTTATTTTCTTTTTTTAGTTGGAGTCTCACTGTTACCCAGGCTGGGGGGCAGTGGCACACTCACGGCCACCCCTGCATCAACCTGCTGGGCTCAGGCAATCCTTCCGCCTCAGCCTTCCAAGTAGCTGGAACTACAGGCATGTGCTACCACCCCCGGCTACTTTTTGATTTATTACAGAGTCAAGGTCTTGCCATGTTGCCCGGGCTGGTCTTGAACCCATGGGCTCAGGCAATCTACTCGCCTTGGCCTCCCAGAGTGCTGGGCTTACAGGCTGAGCCACTGAGCCCAGCCACTATGTTTATTAAACATTAATTTTTCCCATTGTTATCATCAAAATCATTAGTTGTTCTGAACTTTTGATCAATGGGAATTGATACAAATGTAGTTAAAATCAAATTGACCATTTGATTGCCTGCAAACTCTTAGCTTGAGTAATGAATGCATTCATCTGTTGGGTTTTGGTTGAGATTGTTTTTGCTTTTTGCAGTAGAGCTCATGTTTCTCTTCTGACAGTACAGAATGTCTCCATTTGCTTAGAGGCAGTAGCTGCAACTGTAGTCAGCTCTGTTCACTTCAAAAGACAGTCGATTATTTGTGATTACCAAAAACTGAAAACAGCCCACATGCCCTCAACTGGGGAAGGGATAAACAAACTGTGAGACCTCAGCATCACAAAGGATGGACTACCAAGACCCACAACAGCATGGGTCAGGTGTATTCTGCCGAGTGCAAGAAGTCAGACATGGAGGCCCGCCTGCTCTGACCATTTGTGACATTCTGGCAGAGGCCAAACCAGAGGGTCAGAAAGCAGATCAGTGGTGGCCTGTGAGTTGAGGGACGGGCTACCCAAGGGTCTTGGGGGTGATGAAACTCTCAGTTATGATGGTGGTTACCCAACTGCATAGACTTGTCTACACTCACAGTGGAAGTTATACCTTAAGTTTTTAAAATACAAAAGTAAAGTCATTGCCATAGCAGGAACCCAGCTTTAAGGTCGCATGTGACTGAGTCCTGTTTATCATCAGTTGGTCACAATCATAGGCTTCTGTAGCTGACAGTGAACTCATAGATGTTGTCTTAACCCACATTTTGCCATATTATTGGAAAAACTGAGGCCCAGAGAATTAGAGCAGTTCTGGACCTCTAATTTGTGTCTGCTGCTGCCTCCATGTCCATCACCTGGCTCACTTGTAACCAAACGCTTCCAGACAGGAATATGCTCCTCTGAAGGATGTCAACTATTAAAACTCTGGAAGTTGAGTGATGTCGTAGTCATTGCTATTTCTATCTTTTAGGCTTGGACTTAAGGATCAGCAGGAGAGAGAAATAGTTCATGTTCTTATGGACTGCTGCCTTCAAGAGAAAACTTACAATCCCTTCTATGCATTCTTAGCTAGCAAGTTTTGTGAATATGAAAGGAGATTTCAGGTAACTTAGTGAGACGTCCACAATTACGTGGGCTCTGTTTTTCTAAACATTCCATCTGGTTCAACCCACCTGAAAATGAGTTCCCTAAGCCAGGAGCCTTCCTTCCCAGCCACCCCACCCCCACCCCCTGTCCCTGGTCCCAATCACATGGTCCACACTGGCTGTCAGACCTATATTCACTGGGAGGAGGTGGGTCAGGCAGGCGAGAGTGACAAGTTCACAATGTCCTCATGTCACCTTTTCCTGCCACAGAGGCAGGGAGCAGCATGTGGCCAGGTTAACATGAGTGCTCTTCAGTTTATAGCACTTCAGTCTCTGCTGATGTCACTGACTGATGACCTTTCTTTAAAGCATTATGTTGGTATCTGCTGATTTGGAGAAAAAAATGCAAGAAAAAGATTATTGTGATACTCTTTCAAGCTACTCTCTAGGAAAGGATGGTATGGTTGCCCCTAAAAGTCTTGATTTTTAGAATATTAAAAATAAGTGAATAAGAAATAAAATATCTACCTTAGGGTATATTCTTAGTGATTTATTCTAATAATTTGTTGTAGTTTAACTTTTTTCTTCTTCTTCTTCACAATTATATTAGATGACTTTCCAGTTCAGCATCTGGGACAAATTTCGGGATTTAGAAAATTTGCCAGCTACTAATTTCTCTAACTTGGTTCATCTGGTGGCCCACTTGTTGAAGACAAAGTCACTTTCACTTTCCATCTTAAAGGTTTGTATAATGTATGAATTCATTTGAAGCAATGAAATGATGGAGTAATTGCTTGTATTTGGTACTTTTTAAAAACATGTATTTTCTTTTTTTCCAGTTTACCTGAAAAATGTTTTCATTATCATAGCCATAGAAACTGACCAAATTAACTTACAGTATAAATTTAGCTAGTAAATAAAGGCACAGTTACAGGCTTTTTTGCTAATCTGAGTGAATGTGTTTTGGGATTTGAGGTTAATGTGCTGGTCCTAATCATAAACTCCTGCACTGGTCACTGTTCAACTGGGAGAAGACTGGAGTGAATTAGGGACTGTTCTCTTTAGAGGTGAGGTGAACTTGCTCACTGCTGGTGTTTGCTGGAAGTTTTAAAGCTCTCAGTGCTCCCCTTCCCCACTGTGTTTTGGGACTTGACAGCTAATGAAGTGTGGGAGTGAGCGCTGAAGCCTAGACATAGAAAATGGGATTTAAGGCCTGCCAGTAAGGCGTCGATGGTGGGGCCACCAAGATCTGAAGGTCCTAAAAATCCTGAAGTTTTTCAGAGTCTAAGCGCCAGGAGGAAATGAGAAGCAGAGACAATTCAGGGGCATTGGCCTCCTGTGCCCCTGTCCTGATGCTATCCTACAGAGGACAGCTTGTAGCTGCAGTCTTCTGTTTATATGTTCAGATGTCCTTGTGTGCCATTTATCAGAGCATCTGCTCGAATATACCTTGTGTCTCTTGGTGTGTGGTGTCAGGGCTTGGCCACTGTACTAAAAATGAGAGTACTAAGCCTTACACCAGATTCTGAGAACTGAAGTGACTCAGAATGTGGAAGGATTGCCTTTTGCTCACTCAGGCTTTGACCTCAGTGTGGAATGAGATGTGGTACCACCCCCCATGAGCAGTAAGGCACAGTGGAAGCTCACTCCTAGGGGCAGAACTTCCGAGAGATCCTTGAAGCTGCTGCTGGCCCCCGCCTTTCCCGGCGGGGCCGCTCTTTATTGTGGCATTTCTCCTTGTTCCCAGCATGATTTTGTACTTTGACTCTGCCTTTGTGTCTGCAAACAGGACATAATATTGCTTTGCATGTTTTTGCCTCCCTATGGATAGTGTTATGCTGTCCTCCTACTCTTAGTGTCCTCCTACAGGTTATTTTAAATTCAACTTTTTAAGTTTGCAGTTTATCCATGTTGATATCTGTAACTCTGTTCTGTATAGTTTTCCACTATATAAATATGCTACAATTTCTACATTCATCTATTGACAGATGTTTAGATTGTTTCTGATTTTTTTACAGTTTTCTAGGAGAGAGAGATGAATTTGTCTCTTCTGGATCTAAGTTTTATATATATGTAGTTTTGACTAGGGGATAGTTACTTTAGGGACTGGAGATAATTTGTTTCAATTCTCAAAATTAAATTTCTGACTCCTAAGATGTACACCCCCCATAAACTTTACTTACCACTACCAACTTGTTCTCAATGGTAGTTTACTGGTTTACATCCCTGCCAGGAGGAGTAAACTTCACAGCCTTGCCAATAGCTGTTCATTTCTTAAAACTGGAAATAAGGCTATTAAGTGAGGGGTAGGGAGGGATTCATTTTATTGGTTTTTTTGTTTTGTTTTGTTTTGTTTTGTTGGAATCTCACTCTTTTGCCCAGGCTGGAATGCAGTGGCACACTCACTGCCACCCTAGCTTCAACCTGCTGGACTCTGGCAATTCTTACACCTCAGCCTTCCAAGTAGCTGGAACTACAGGAGCGCACTACCATGCCCGGCTAATTTTTTGACTTATTGTAGAGATGAGGTCTCTCTAAGTTGCCCAGGCTGTTCCTGAACCCATGGGCTCAGGCATTCCCCTCACCTCAGCCTCCCAAAGTGCTGGGATTACAGGCTTGAGCCACTACACCCGGCCGAGGGTTTAATTTTTACTCTAATTAACTCTATTTACAAATCCTTGACAGAGTTGGTTAAATCAGTGTAAGTTTATTTTTTTTCTGTTTCCTGACCACTAGGTAGTTGAATTCAGTGAATTGGACAAACCCAGAGTCTACTTTTTACGAAAAGTATTAAATATGCTGTTGATGGAAACGGAAGTTGAAGACCTTGGTTTGATTTTTGCAAGGTATGTTCCCAGCTTGTTCTGATAAGACGTAGAAGAGAGAAGAAAGATTGTTTTCACTAGTGTTTATTTATAAATGCAAGCCTGTTGTTAAATATGTATATATATATATAACTTAATTTGGGGAATATAAACTTGCCTCATAGCAAACTACGATTAGTAACAAATATGTGAAGAAGTCCTTATCTGAGAATTCTATTTTTATTTTATTTTTTATTTATTTATTTTTTTGAGTTGGAGTCTCACTCTGTCACCCAGATTGGAGTACAGTGGCACTCCTGGCCACCGCAGCCTCCACCTGCTGGGCTCCGGCGATCCTTCCGCTTAAGCCTTCCAAGTAGCTGGAACTACAGGCGCACGCTACCACACCTGGCTAATTTTTTTTATTTATTATAGAGATGAGGTCTCACCAAGTTGCCCAGGCGGGTCTCAAACCCACAGGCTCAGGTAATCTACTCACCTCAGCCTCCCAAGGTGCAGGATTACAGGCTGAGCCACCGAGCCCGGCTGAGAATTCTATTTTTAAAAGAAACTGTGTCACTAGTTGAGATACTGAGGATTGAGCTCTAGGAGAACCTGGCTCATCATTGATGTGTGTTTATATGGTTTCTTTCCAGAGTGTGTGACAAACCCAAGCTGGGGATGTTGCGTGAAGGTTTGAAGCTTTTCATTAGTCACTTCTTGCTAAAGAATGCCCAGGCCCACAGAAGTGCTGACGAAGCCAGCATGCTGAGAGAGAGAGTTGATGTTGCAACGAAGTCTCTGCAAGGAAAAGCTTCCTTGAGAATGTAGTCAGGGAAAAGGACTTCAGTGTGGTCCTTTGTAAGCCCAAGGGCCTATTCTGTTGTCTGTGTGTGAAAGCTTTGTTGTTTTGTTATATTTTGAGGTAATTGTTTGATTCAAGATTATATTGTTCATGTTTTGAGCTGTTTTCTTTTTCTTTTTTTTTGAGTTGAAGTCGCATTCCGTCACCCAGGCTGGAGTACAGTGGCACACTCACGGCCACCCCAGCATCGATCTGCTGGGCTCCAGTGATCCGTCCGCCTCAGCCTTCCAAGTAGCTGAAACCACAGGCGCGCACTACCACACCCAGCTAATTTTTGATTTATTGTAGAGACGTGGTTTTGCCAAGTTGCCTGGGCTGGTCTTGAACCCACAATCTCAGTAAATCCACTCACCTCGGCCTCCCAAAGTGCTGGTATTACAGGCTGAGCCACTGAACCCAGCCCTTTAACTATTTTCCTTTTTTTTTTTTTGAGTTGGAGTCTCACTCTGTCGCCCAGACTGGAGTGCAGTGGCCACTCCCGCCACCGCAGCCTCAACCTGCTGGGCTCCGGCGATCCTTCCGCCTCAGCCTTCCAAGTAGCTGGAACTACAGGCGTGTGCTACCATGCCCAGCTAATTTTTTGATTTATTGTAGAGATAAGATCTTGCCAAGTTGCCCAGGCGGGTCACGAACTCACGG
>CAUYQG010171198.1:0-77662 GCA_963574415.1 Tarsius wallacei | reverse complement strand
CCCGGCTGATTTTTTGATTTATTGTAGAGATGAGGTCTCGCTTGCCCAGGCGGGTCTCGAACCCGCGGGCTCAGGCAATCCACTCACCTCAGCCTCCCAAAGGCGCGGGATTACAGGCTGAGCCACCGAGCCCGGCTTACTCTCCCATTTTCTAACTTTGGCTAGTGAGAGCTTCCTTGAGCTGGCTACTCAGTCATTTTGTCCAGGACATATTAATTTTCAAGCATTTTCTTTTATTTCCTTGCACATCTAGATTTCTCAAGTTCACCTTGTACTTTTTCTGGTCTAGGCTTCGAAGCAATCATTTCCCCAAGGAACTTTGGTTGTTTCTTTATTGGGGAATGGCATTTGCCATTCAATACGTGTGTTTCCAATTGCCTATGAGCTATTTTAATTTTTAAAAAATCTAACTGTTAATTAAAACAAATCTCTTTGATTTCACAGAAAATTATATCAAACTAAAAAAATTTAATAGGTTCATTATCCTAAACTGATTCTTAACTCTGAAGAGCTTTTCCATTGACATAGTTAAATTCATAAAAGGAAACAAGCCATTGATCAATCACTAATGCAGTAGAAGAATCTCAATCCCTTTTCTATTCTCCCTTTCTATTTGAAAGGAAAAAACCCAATTTCTAGCCATCTTTAATGATATTTTAAACTGCCATTCATCTCAGGACTAAAAGTATAGCAAGATTACAGTGAATAATTTTTGGTATTCCATGCTTTGTGGCTATTTAGTTCTTGCTGAGGGGTTAGCCCTACAGAGTATATTTTAATAACTAATATGACCATGCCTTTGGCTGTCCTGTTAGAAACCAATTTGCTTTTTAGCTTTTTAGTGACATTTAATTTAAACCTTTTCACAATGAGGAGGCAAAAATTCATTTGACCCACATGTGGCTACTGGAAAACATTTGTAGATTATAATTTACATATTGCATCTGTCTAAGTATGTATACCTTTACAGAATGCAGTTCAGTAAAACAGGTTTGACAAATATTTAGAAAAGGACCCTTATGGTAAAGTACCCTTTGTGGTACACACACACACAAGAGGGGCCAAAAAAAGGACACACATTTTAAGTATGCCTTTCGCTCAAAAGATGGCATTTATCAAATGAATGCTAATGTTACCATGCAACAATCAAGATAGTCAAAGAAAATGGTGTAAGCACAGTTAAGCAAACATCATACTATACATTGCTACCATAATTTAATTCAACGTCAAAAAGTAATACATAGATAGCATCTCTTAAAATATGTATGCATTTTTTGGTACCTGCTGTATATATTTGGTGGACTAATATATAAAAAGCAAACCTGTTTTATTTCTCCTTTCTCAATTGTTAAACATTTACTTTTTTTTTTTTTTGAAAGTGAGAAAGCAGGATTTATTGAGAGGACAGAGAAGCTCCCACAGTGGGAGGGGACCCAAAGGGGTTGCCCCAATATTTACTTTTAAAACTTTAAACAATTAGGCATTTATTATATGCCAGGTGTTTGATAGAACACTTTTATATATGCCATAATTTCTTGATTTTAAGATGCCACCACCATAAATTACATCATAAATCTAAGACCAGATTTTTAAGAACAAAAAATAACCTGTTATAAAATCTACAGAGTTTTTTTGTTTTTTTTTTCTGGAGAATTTATTAAGAGGACAGAAAACTCCCACGATGGAAGGGGACCTGAGGGGTTAGCCCTACAGAGTATATTTTAGTAACTAATATGACCATGCCTTTGGCTGTCCTGTTAGAAACCAATTTGCTTTTTAGCTTTTTAGTGACATTTAATTTAAACCTTTTCACAATGAGGAGGTAAAAATTCATTTGACCCACATGTGGCTACTGGAAAACATTTGTAGATTATAATTTACATATTGCATCTGTCTAAGTATGTATACCTCAAGGAGTTTTGAAAGATATATACACACAGAATTATGTTGTAACTATTGAAACACAAATTATCTGATCATCCCAAAAGTTTTTTTGTACACCCTTTTAGACCCTTAACTGCAGGAAACCACTAATTTACTTTTTACCCCTGTAGGTTAGTTTGCATTTTTACAAATTTTCTATTATAGGATTATCCAGAATTTTTATTATCCAGGTTCCTTTACTTGACAATTATTTTCAGATTTATCTACATTGGTACATTCATTTCTTTTTATTACTGAATAGTATTTGATTGAATGGAAATATAGTGTTTATCTGGTCACCTGCTGATGGACAGTAGGATTGTTTTTCATCTTTTTACTCTTTTGAATAAAGCTACTATCAATATTTATGCATACGTCTTTGTGTTTTCATTTCTCTAGGGTAGATATCTAGAAGTGGAAATGACAAGGTCATGTGGTCAGTATAAGTTAAACTTCATAAGAAACTGCTAAACAGTGTGCTCAAATGGTTCAACTATTTTATATTTTCACCAGAAGTGTATGAGAATTCCCATTGTTCCACATTTTCACCAACAGTTGGTATGGTCAGACATTTTAATTTTAGCTATTCTGAAGAGTGTGTGGTGGTATGTTACTGTGATATTTATTTGCATACTCTTGATGAATAGTGATATTGAGCACCTTCTGTGCTTTCCAAGAACATATTTTCATGTGTCATTCAAATATATTTTGCAAAGTGTCCGAGTCATTTGTTTATATTTTATTAGGTATTTGTCTCCTTAAAACTTGAGTTATAAGATTTAAATATATATCTCGATACAAGTAAAATATTTTTTCATATAAATGTATTCCAAATTATTTCTCCCATTTCAGTGGCTTGCTTGAAGTTTTCCTAGCTGTCTCATTTTATTGCTTTCTAGCTTAATTCCATTTTTGTCAGAGAACATACTCTACATGATATCAATCTTTCAGTTTTTTGAGATTGGTTTCATAGCCCAACATATTATCTATCTTGGTGAAATACAACGTACTTTTGAAAAGTTGGTGTATTCTGCAATTATTGGTAGTATTCTGTGAATATCAATCAGGTCAAGATAGTTAACAGTATTATCCAAATTATCTATGAGTTTATTGAAGTTTTTTAACCTTTGTCTTTGAATTGCTGAGACCTTAAAACATTTTCTACTCTATGGAATCATCTCCTTTTTTCTTTAACTCTTTTTTTTTCTTCATGTATTTTGAGGCTCTGTAATCAGTTGCAAAACACATTTATGATTATTATGTGTTTACAATGAATTTTCATTTGAGTGAATCATGGCATGATGTCTTAGTTCAGGCTGCTCTAACAGAGTATCAGAAACTGAGTAGCTTAAACAGCAGAATTTTCTCTCTCACAGTTTTGACAGCTAAGAGGTTCAATATCAAGAGCTACCAGATCCTGTGTCTGGAGAGGGCTCACTTGCTGGTTTGCTGGTGGTATACTTCTCGTTATACCCATACAGGGCAAAAAGGAGACAGCAAGCTCAAGATTTTCTGTCTCTTCTTATAAGAACGTTAATCTCACTCATGAGGGCACCTCTCTAATGATCTATTGACCTCTCAAAGTTTTCACCTCCTAATACCATCAGATTGGACATTAGGATTTCAACATATAAATTTGGATGGGGGAATGGTACACAGAAATTCAGTTTCTAGCACATGCCTATCTTTATAATATACTTTTTCTTAACATCTAGTTTCTCTAATATTAATATAGCTACTATAATTTTCTCATGTCTATTATTTGCATGTTACTTTTCCTATCCACTTACTTTCCATCTATATGGATACAGTCATGCATCAATTAACAATGGAGATATGTTCTGAGAAATGCATCATTAGGTGATTTTATCCTTGTGTAAGCATCATAGAATATACTTACACAAAATGAGATGCTATAGCCTACTACCTATCTAGGCTGCATGATTTAGCCTAATAGGTATAGCCTATTGCTCTATGGCTACAAACCGATACAGCATATTTCTGCATTGAATACTGGAGGTAATTGTAACACAATGGTATGTATTTGTGTATCTAAATACAGCTAAACATAGAAAAGGTGTGGCAAAAATAAGATATAAAAGATTATAAATAGTATAACTGCATGGGACGCTTATCATGAGTGGAGCTTACAGGACTGGAAGTTACTCTGGGTGAGTCACTGAGTGAGTGGTGAGTGAATGTTAAGGCCTAGGACATTACTGTACACTACGTAAACATTATAAACATGGCACACTTTGGCTACATTACATTTATTTAAAAATGTTTCTTCAATAATAAATTAAGCTTAGCTTACTGTAACTTTTTTGCTATGTATATGTGTGCATGTATACATATTATTATTTATATATAACCTTCTTAATTCTTGTAGTAACACTTGGCTAAAAACACAAACACATGGTACAACTGTTTAAAAATATTTTGTCTTTATAGCCTTATTTTATAAGCTTTTCTTATTTCTAAAATTGTTATTTTATTTCACTTTTTAAACTTTTTTGTTAAAAACAAAGACAAAAACACACATATTAGCCTAGACATACACAGGGTCAGAATCATCAATATCACTGTCTTCCACCTCCACATATTGTCCCTCTGGAAGGTCATCAGGAGCAGTAACACGCAGGGAGCTGTCATCTCCTATGATTATAATGCCTTCTTCTGGAATACCTTCTGAAGGATGTGCCTGAGGCTGTTTTACAGTTTCCTTTAAATTAAAAAAAAAGTAGAAGGATCATACTCTGAAATAAAAAGCACAGTATAACAAATACATGAACCAGTAACAATATCACTCATTATCACTGCCACATATTATATACTGTACATAAAGTATGTGCTAGACTTATATGCAGTAGGTTTGTTTAAACCAGCATCAACACAAAGGCAAGAGTAATGTGTTCCACTTCCACATTACAATGACTAAAACCTCATTAGGCAACAGGAATTTTTCAGCTCCATTATAGTTTCATGGGACCACTGTCCTTTGTATGGTCCATCCTTGATGGAAAAGTCATTATGTATTTAAATATGCATTTATATTTAAAGGTCTTCTCTTATAGACAGCATATATTTGGATTTTGCCTTTTTACTCACTAGTAATCTCTTGTTTGTTTGGAATGCTTATTCCATTAGCATTTAATGCAATTATTTCCATGGCTGGAGTTTTGGCCTACAATTTTATTTACCATTCTGTTTATGGTATTGCTTGTCCCCTCTGCTTTTTCTTTCTCCATTACTGCTTCTCTGCTTTCTTTTTCACATGGGTAAATTTTGAGGAGTTTCATTTTACTTTATCTATTGGCCTTTTAGCTGTACCTCATCATATTATTTTCAGGAGTAATATAGGAATTGAAATATGCATGTCTATTTTTTCATAATCTGTTTAGATTTTACATTTTACTAGTTTGCATAAAATGTAGAAATTTAGCAAGCAGAAAGGTCCAATTAGTCTTTCTCTATCATCAATATGCTAAAGTTTCACATACATTATGTCTTGTTTCATTGTAAAACCTGCAAGGCAATGCTGTGATTTTGCTTTGAAGATCGATTTTTGAGATAGGTTTATTTTTTTTTTTAAATAGTCTTTAATACTTACTCAGGTATTTAGCATTTCTGATGTACTTTTTTCTTTCATGAATTCCTAAATTTTTCCTTGATATTTGGCTTCAGTTTGGAGAACGTCCTTTAGCAATTTTTTTGTAGTGCTGTTCTGTTGGAAATAAATTCTTGGCTTTTTGTTTGTTATTGTTTTTGTTTCTTTAACTGAAAATATTTTTTTACTTATTTGCCAGATATAGAATTCTTGGTTGAGAGGTTTTTGTTTAGTTTTTGCTAACATTTTACAGATTATTGTTTCAATGCTTCTGACTTCCATAGTGAGGAAACATACTTGGGAATATCAAATTATTGTTTTTGTCTTTAATATGTAATTTTTCATATTGTTCCAAAACTTTTGGCCTTTGTATTTTCTGATGAAAAACACCTGGTAATTCAGCTACTCCGTATGCAACATGTAGTTCTTCTCTGACTGCTTTAAAGGCGCTTTTTTTTTTTCTCTTTTTTTTTTTTTTTGAGTTGGCGTCTCACTCCGTCGCCCAGACTGGAGTGCAGTGGCCGCTTCCGGCCACCGCAGCCTCGACTTGCTGGGCTTCGGCGATCCTTCCACCTCAGCCTTCCAAGTAGCTGGAACTACAGGCGCGTGCTACCACGCCCTGCTGATTTTTTGATTTATTGTAGAGATGAGGTTTCGCCTGCTCAGGCGGGTCTCGAACCCGCGGGCTCAGGCAATCCACTCACCTCAGCCTCCCAAGGCGCGGGATTACAGGCTGAGCCACCGAGCCCGGCTAAAGGCACTTTTTAATCTTTGATTTTCAATAGTTTGCAATTATGTTCTTACCCATGCTTTTCTTCATATGTGTCCTCTTTTCAATTTACTGAATTTCTTGGATATGAAATTTATCTTTTGCATCAAATTTGAAAATTTTTGGATCATTATTTTAAAAATTATTTTTCTGTCCCATTCTGCCTCTTCTCACTTACTGGGATTCCAACCCCTTACACGTGGTTGGAATCACATGGTCCCTAAGGCTATTTCCTCTCTCCCTCTCTCTCTCTCTCTCTCTCTCTCTCTCTCTCCCCACCCCCATCCCCACCCCCATGATTTTTTTTATCTCTAGTTCAGGTTGGATAATTCTTACTGCTCTATCTTCAAGATTATTGACTATTCTCTGCAATCACAATTCTGCTATTAAACTCATCTTACTTAAAAAAATTCAAACATCATCTTTGCATTCTAATGTTTCCTTATGGTTCTATTTCATATCTTTTTCTATTTTCTGCTGAGATATACTATAATTTCATTTAAACTGATCCTATTTTCTTTAACATCATTAAGCATATTTAAAACAACTGCTTTAAAGTGCTCACCTGCTGGTTTCAACGTTTGTATAGTCTCAAGGTTTTGCCTCTGTTAACTATCTCTTCTCTTGAGAACGATCACATTTTTTTCTGGTTTTTCCTATATCTGGCAATATTAGATTGCATCCTGAGCATTGTGAATGTTTTGTTGATGAGATTTTGGATTTATTACATTCCTCTGGAGAATGTGATCTCTCTGTTTTAACTGACAATTCAGTCAGCTAGTTTCAAGCCGCAGTCTTGTCTCACCTCTGGTGAGCAGCAGCTCAAATCACAGTTCATTTCTTTTATCTTTTTATGGGATTGCTTTGAGTTTGTCCAGAGGTCAGCCAGAATCTTGCAGAATTTTTACACAAAAAACTGGGGCTCTCCTTCTCTGACTCTAACTCTTCTAGGATTTTCCCCTCACCTTCTGGTGATTGTTTTCCCTGGGTTCTCTTGTTTTATTTCTCAGACCAGAAAACCAGTGGGTATTCTACCCGAACTTTAGTCATCCTGTGCCATGCTGGAACACAGTAACCTTCTAGTGAAATCTGCAAAAATGTAGAACTCAAATTATGTTATTTCCTTGAATAAAATTTCACTTTCTCCTCCAAAATCTTTCTGCCTTTTATTTCTACTACAGAAGTAATTCCATGAGAAGTGCTTGAGATTGATGAGGAGGGGGCAGATTTTAAAGATGTTTAAGAAGTAAAATTGACAGATCTTGATGAATTAGGAGTCAGAGAATGAAAGAGGGGAAAAAATGGTCTCTCTCTCTCTCTCTCTCTCTCTCTCTCTTTCCTTCCTTGATGAGTGGCTACATAAATTGAAATGAAAGAAATCGGAATAGCATTTTTCAGGGGAAGGAAGTGGGTATAAAGAGTACAGTTTTGGAAATTCTGAGTTTGAAAAGCTTGTGGAAAACCAAAATGGATATGTTTATCATATGCAATTTGATGTGTGGGTTTGGACCTTTAGCAAAGAAGTCAAGATTCAAGAGTCTCCAGACATACGTGGCAGTTGAAGTTGTGGGAGTTAATGGCCCCTTCTTTTGTGGGCAGTGAGAGCTGCCGGAACCTTGTGGTGAGGGAATTGGAGGGACCCTGTGGAAAGCTTCATCAGGTTTGGTGAAGAAAAGTCTGGATTTGTTGGGTGGGAATTTGAGAGTTGGGGTAGGCCAAGTAACAAACTTACATCAGCAATTCAGGCATGACGGCATCTGGGATGATATGCTTCAAAACAAAGCGGTGGTAAGGATGCGCAGACAATGAGAGTTTCTGGGAAGTTAAAGCCAAAAACATTGTTAAATGCTTAATAATCCTCTTAGTTCATACTACTCCGGTCATGAATAAAAAGTAAAAAATAAATAAACAACCAAAAACCAAGGTTATCCACAAATATCTCACCTCTCACCTGCAGCTAGTCCCCACACCATGGCATTTCTGATCTGGCACTAGGGAAGGAACTCATGGTCCCGTGATGGTGATGTAGAACAAGACCGGATAAGGCCATGACTAAACTGATGGCGGGACCATGGCTTTCAAAGCAAAGACTTAGGGAAACATAATCAACCTCCAATAGTCACATTCAACCCTACAAAGTATTAAATTATTCACTCTTCTTATCACTTGCAAGCTCTTTTCTCTGACACTCCACTGGACTATTTCTCTTCTCTGAATCCTTCAGAGCCTTGCTTTTATCACTTGTAACATTTAAAATAATTCCTTAGACTTTGGACCTGTCAGTTATTTATAGACAAATGGCAGAGCTGCCATGCCAAGGCTGTGGATACAGAATGCTTTAAAGGCTCCTTTGCACTTTGCATTATTCATGTCAGAATGAGCCTAGCTTTTCTGAAGTCCTTTCTTTCCATCCTCTTTTTACATTCTCTGAAGCTCCCAAACAGAATTCCGGAAGTGAGAAAAGTTCTTATCAGAAGACTAAAAGGAAAACAACTTCTTTATCAGGAATAGAGCTATTTTTCTTCATAGGCAACTCCAAACAATGCATTTAGGCTTTGTCAATGATATGCCATGATGCAGTGAGCTGAAGTTGACTTTGTAATTCAGAAAAGTTTTGATGCATCTATACCCTAAAACAAGGATATATAGACTTTAATCCCTGCAAAGTTGGCTTCCACTGGAGATTCAGCTTGCTCTTATGCTATATATGCATGTGTATATAGATGTCTGTGTGTATTATCAAACATATATAATATATTCCATGTGGTCAAGCCGTTATTTAAGTGATTTACAAATATTTATTTGTTTAAACTTTGCAATAACTCTTTGTAGTTGACGAGTTTATAGTCCCATTTTACATGTGAACATACCGAGGAAAAAAATTTTGAGATCAAGAGCATGAAAAAGTAGATAGCTCTCCCAAGGTTATACAATTGTAAGGGATAAGGGAGAATTTCTATTCACGTTTGGCTCTGCAGTTTTTTTCAATTATTTTACTATGCTGATTCTATTAATTCTAAACCACCTCATCCTCACTGCAAAATGAAAAATTTCAGTCACTGAATTCCAATGTTATTTCACCCATGTGAGGTTTATTATAGTGTCAGTCTCTTAAAAACTTCTGAAAATATCATAAAACTGTATTACCTTCTTTACCAAGCAAATAGTTGCAGTTGTAATTCAAATATTTTCAAATTAACAATATTATTTTCTCACATTAGTGGTTATTAAAACATATACATGCTGATTATATGTGGAATATCACACAGAAACCAGGTCTTACGTTTTTATGGTTCCATTAAGGATTCCATATGCACAGAGAAGTCTTTTCTCCCAGTATATAATTGGTCAATGGTGAGTTTCTGAGTGTTATTTAGCTCCCAGTATAGAGGATGATGTGACAGATCAAAGATGGCCACAGATTCTTTGACATTCTTCCCATTGAGATTGAAGTCTATTTTACTTCCACGTGAAAGTGGGTAGGCTCTGTCACTGTCTTAATCAATAGAATTTGGTAACAGTGATGCGGCGTCTCTGGACTAAGGCCTTAAGTACCTGGAAGCGTCTACCTCCTAGTCTGACACACTCAGTAGAAGAACCCAGATGCCATGCAGCAGATCCATGTGGCAGAAGCACAGCTGGAGAGAAACCATAGCTCCCAGCCCACAGCTCTGGTCAAGCTTCCAACAGATCCACTGTCAGCATTATGAATTTGCTAGCCTTGTCACTGAGCTTCCCCAGTGAATACAGTGTGGGACAGATAAGCCATTCCCAGTAAGCTTTGCTAACAAGTCATCCTCAGAAAAATAAATGATTGTTGTTTTCAGATGCTAGTTACAGGGGCAATTTTTAATGTGGCAATAGAGAAATAAGATAGGCTGAGAGTAGGTAAGTAGCAACAGTTGCATTAATGTAAGTGCGTGAGTTTTAAATAACATAGGCAGGATACAATTCAGGTTTTGTGGGGCCTGAAATTTATAAAATGAGGAAGAAGCACATTTTTAAATAATTCAAAAATTAAGAAAATATTAATTATTTAACTAAATATTTACTTAGAATGAGAAAAATAAACCACAAAAAGATGCTAAAACCTTGGTGATTCCAGTCCTCTTCTTCCAAGATTCCTTTAGGCAATTTGCAAGAAATGCTTAAGCAGTCATGCTTCCTGACAGCCACCTGGCATTCCTTCCCTATCTGGGGTAGCAGCTTCCTCTATTCAGAGAAGCCTCATGTAGGTGAAGGCCTTGAGGGATAGGCTTTGTTGGCTTCTTGGTAAATCTGCCTTTGAACATGGGCAACCACAACATTTTGCTTCTATTAGTGATGATGACCATTATGGGCTGAATGTTGGTGTCCCACCAAATTTCATATGTTGAAGCCCTGCTCTCTAATGTGATTATATTTGGAGAAAGGACTTTTGGGAGATAACTAGGTTTAGATTAGGTAATGAGGGTGAGGCCCTCATAATGGGATTAGTGTCCTTATAAGAAGAGAAAGATCAGAGAAAGTAAATATCTATAAGCCAGGAAAAGGGCCCATGGTAGAAGCCAAATTTGTAGGCACCTTGATCTTAGACATCTCAGTTTCCCAGACCATGAGAAATAAATGTCTACTGTTTAAGCCACTCAATATATGTTTGTTCGTTTTAGAGCAGTCCAATTGTACTAAGACAATGCCTCATCATGATGAGGTTAAAAAAAAGGTTACAAGCATTTTTGTATGCCTAACCCCTAACTGTACCCCATAATACCATAATTTAAAAAAGTTAAAAAAAAAAAAAGGTTACAAGATACAGGTTACATAATACAAAACCATATTTACTTTATCAAGATAGAGAGAGTGAAGAAAAACAGGAGGAGGAATAGAGGAAGGAGAAATGGGGTAGAGAAAGAAGAGCAAGGAGGAAATCCTATCAGGCAAGAAAGATATAATCTAGTACAAATTTATGAAAGTCAAAAAGGCAAAATGTATCAAATTTTGCAAATATAAATACATCTACAATACAGAGTATTTAAATTAAAATTCTCAAGGAAAATCTGGAAGTAAGATGTGGTTATCATCTCAGGGTCCCTCTACCATTCTTGATCAAGATGTACGTTTTAGTTTAGCTTTGCTTTGATCCAGACTGCTGTCACCCTCCACCCACATACACACACACACAACTCATAAACTAGGTGGTTTATAAACAGCAAATATTTATTTCTTACAGTTCTGGAGGCTGGAAGTTCAAAAACAAAGTGCTAGCATGGTCAGAGTCTGGTGAAGGCACTCTTTGTAACTTGCAGATGGCCACATTCTCACCATATCTTCATAAGGCCCAGATAGACAGTGAGATCTCACTTTCCTTCTCTGTTTATAGTCCTGTGGGATAAAAACTCCACACTTATGATCTCATTTAACTCTAATGGCTAACTAAAAACTCTATTTTAAAATGAAGTCATATTGGGGGCTAGGGCTTCAATCTATGGATTTTGAGGGAATATAAACATTCAGTTCAGAGCAAGTTTAGTGCAACTACTTTTTAAAGGACTTTCACTGTGTCCTGCATCTTGTTTGGCCTTAGAGATGCAAACGTGACTAATTAATGAGCCTTTTTTATTTTTCGTGTGGCAATGTCAATGTATTAATAAAATGTATATGCACACTTACTTCTGTTTTTGTGATCTAACCCTCACTCCTACTGTGACATCCATACACAAATTCAACTTTGCTAGTAAGAATAATATAATTACCTTAGCAAACATTTTTAGATTAAAAGAAGAGATTATATCCATATAATACAGGAAAACTGTCCAAATATCTCCTGTAAACTAACTCTCATCAACCACTCCAACCACCCTTCCTTCATCCTAATGTTTTCTCCTCCTCCTTCTATCTTTCTCTTGCTCTTCCTAGTCTTGTAGTCCTCTTCAGTTCTCCCCATCTATACCGTCTTTAACTAGACTTTTATTCTCAGCTCTGCAGACAACTTTCAGCTAAAACTCTGAGGTGGTTTATACTTTTGTAGAACTAATTCGCATTTGATCTAACACCTTAATGAGCAAAAGAGAATCTTCCTCAGGGGTACGTGTGTGTCTGTGTGTGTGTGTGTACTCGTGTGTGTATGTGTTTGTGTGTGCATGTGCATGTCTGTGACTTTTCCAAATCTCATGCTGAAATCGGATCCTCAATGTTGGAGGTGGGACTTACTGAGAGACGTTTGGGTCATGGGGCTGGATTCTTCAGAAATAGCTTGATACCCTTCTAAGGGTAATGAGCGAGTTTTCACAAGTTCTTAAAAAGAGCCTGCCACTGGCTGACCTCTCACAGAAACAACGTTGTGAGTATCACATGTTCTCACTCATATAGTGGACCTTAAACATCCATCGTAATACTATATGAAAAGGTCTGACAGTGGTGGGAAACTATGGGGGGGGGAGGGGAAGGGAGGTGGGATTAACAGTAGCAATATCTGTCTGGGGGTAGGGAAACACCCCTCATCAACAAGGGTGCCTGAATGAAGCATATTTGTATACCTAACCCTTAACTGTACCCCACAATATCAAAATAAAAAATATTGATATAAAAAAATTAAAAAATTTAAAAAAAGAGCCTGGCACCTCTGCTCTCTTGCCTCCTCTCTCACCATGTAATCTCTGTACATGGCAGCTTCTCTTCACCTTCACCATGAGTGGAAGCTGCCTAAAGCTCTCACCAGAAGCTGATGCAAGTGCTACGTTTCTTGTACAGCCTGCTAAACTGAAAGCCAACCCTCTTTATAAATTACACAGCATGAACTACTCCTTTGTAGCAACATACAAATGAACTAAGTTAAGTGGGGACTGGGATGCCTGTGTTTTATTCAAAGCGAGTGCTCCACCTTCAGTGCTCTGACATCCCTGCTTGCCTGCACCATGTAGGTAGTCACCTTCTGCTCCTGCCCCTCCCTCAGAAAGAGTTGGCCGTTCCTTCTCAATCAATCTAGGTTCATGGTGGGTTTATGAGGACATTGCTATTATTCTGGACCCTCTTATATTTAGGCAGATCCTTCTTTCCCAGGGTTCAAGTCTTGGTATTTCCGCCTGTCTTCTCCATGGCATTAAAACTTTATTTTGTATCCGTGATTGGTTTGGAGCTGGAGCATCTGATCTGTCCCTTAATATGACTTGCTTCCTCTCCCACATGGGTAAAGAATTTTTTTCTTTTGTCCTGCTCACGCTTCAGTTGAGTTCTGCTTATGCCCTGGGTGTGATTAACTTTGCTGCTACTCCCCCAAGGACATCTGAGTTCTGGAAAGTGGATGGTGTTTTGTGAGTTGTATCTCATAGTGGCCAAGTGCCTCCCGCATGTCTGCATAGCTGAAGGGGGCTCCCTCAGGTCTCCTACACTGCCCCCAATCTTTCTAGCGAACACTTGGGGGAGGCCAAGGCAAGGAGTCGGGAGTGAGTGCAAGTTACTCCTGTGTCCAGGATCTGCAGTTGTTCTGAACTGACACTCGGCCTTTAATAATTTGTTAAATGCTGGTAGTTTTCTTCTTACTCTTCTGTGTGACAGCTGCACGTATCTTTGTGAGTTCTGTCATAGGTGAGAGGACTTGGATTTCACCTTGGAAAGAATTGTCCCTGTTTGGAATTTAGACTACGTGGTTGCCTTGCAACCTCAGTTCTCCCATGGCCTCAAGAAAAGTGATTTATTGTGACCAGGCCAGCTACGCTGTGGGAGTTACGTTCTTCGCAGTTTTCTTCATTCAAAGTGGAAGCAGAATTACATTCTTTTAGGAGATTAACTTCTATATAACACAAGACTCTGAAATGAAAGAAAGAGAGCAAGAAAAGAAAGGAGGAAGAAAAGAAGGAAGGAAGGAGGGAGGGAGGGAAGCAGGTAAAAAGAGAGGTTTTACGCTGCACTTTATTATTCATAAAGCACATCCCCATGTCTTCTGTTACTAACTAAATTGTATTAAGCCCTGAGTGAGCCAGGTAGTTATTAAGCCAGGTCTTGCCTGTTTTAAGCTTGTCATATACATAATCTCATTTAATTATCCCATCAATCTTATGACATGCACACTAATATTAAACTCATTTTATTAATATCCTGCTCATTTGTTATACTAATTTTATAAGTCTTCAAACTTAGAAAGTTTAATTTGCTCAATATTATCCAGCTAGGTTTTTTGTCATTAGTAGTAAGCTCATTTATTTTTTGCATAAGCTGTCCAAATACGTTTGTGATATAGCATTACTGTTTTATTTTATAGATGAGGAGGCTGAGGTTTAAAAACAAGTTGCAACTATAAGATCATAAAGAAAATGCATAATTAGTGGCTAGAGTTAGAAAATAGGTGCTTTGATTTTGAGTTATGAGTGCTCTACATTTTACAAGGATATAGAAATGACTTGAGCCAGGATCTATGGATTATCTTCTCTAAATTCTCCACAGCACTTTATACAATGCTTAGCACATAATGAAATTTAGACACATTTTTACTAAATGGAAAAAAAAAGAAAAAAGGACGATAAAAAGGCATAGAAAATGAAAAAAGGAGAGGGAGAAAAAATAGAAATAGAAAAGGGATTATAAAGATGAAAAGGACAAGGTGAAGGACAGTCCACACTCATAAAATATTTTGGAAGAAAAATAAAACTTCCTCTTATGTGTTGTCAGGAGATGCTTTATAATTTGTGGAAGTCATATACTGCAGATGTTGCCTTCCATGTAGCTGGTCAGATCACCATGACAAAGGCACTGCCTCATCTATAAATAGATGGTTAGATTGATTTCACATCCTGCCCTCGTTCTTCCGAATGCTTGAGGGGTGTGACTACACAATCGATGAGTGATCCCATCCACTCCGACTGCACAGGCCTTGCCTGTACTCTTTTCTGGAAGATGACAATCAGGCTCATTAAATCCAGCACAAAGGAGCTTCAAAGACATTTGTCCCATCAGAGAAATTGAGCCTGGGCCCATTACTGTTGCATCAAAGGGAACTGTGATTTAATCAACCATCCAGTTCAAACCTACTGTTAGTAAGACAATTTGGATCCTTCTTTTTGCCTGTTTGGATCAATGTTAAAAGGAGCTTGAATGATCTCAGTTAAAGTCCAAGTATAAGAAAGCTGTTCATCTGGACACCTACAGGTCCTCACTATAAGTGCTGCTGTCATGTATTTGAGATACCCCGAACTGTGACCTGAAAAACTAATGTTGGGTCCTGCCACAGAGATTCTTGACCTTGGGCAGATCATTTAATTACCCAGAGGCTCAGTGTTTCCTTCCCACTGTGCTTAAGAGCATAGATTATACGTTGGCCCAAAACCTCTATGAACTTGAGAGTCTCTTTACCCTCTCTAAAGTTCATTATAAATAGAAACAACAGTAGCATGTCCCTCAGAAGTTTCTGTGAGCACTGCATGAAGGGAGTGCCTGGTACGTGGTTTGCTGGTCATGTGATGATCATGAGAATCATGGTAAACTAGTCTGACAGTGTGAATGTTAAATGACACAGTTTAATTTTTTAAAATGTTAAGGTAACAACTATTATTTAGGGTGCTTAATCAAGGTGTCTAGTAATATATATTCATTCATTTGGTTATCATTTTTATGGATGTATTATGAAATTGAGCTACTTACAAAACCAGAAATGACTTTTGTCCATTATAACAAAAATCAAGAATCACGTACCCTTTAACCTGTCAAGAATGATTTCTATTTTTGCAGAAACAATTCCACACTGGTCTGACAAGTTTCACCCCCACACAGGTGGTCAGATTCAATGCCATTTCTTGTGCTGGTCTTCAAAACTGGCATGCTTGTGAACAAGAAAGACCAGGTCTGAGGGACCAAAGGTCACCTTAAAATTGCTGTGTTAAGTATGTGGAATTTCAAGTTTCTTTCATTTAGACTTATCCCTATTGTTGTGTGGGAAATCTAAATTTATTTGAAGATTTTTTTACTGTTCTGCCACTTTTTCAACACTTTGCTTGTTTTGCACTCTAGAATAGTGAATAAGCGTTCACTGCAAAACCAACATATCTATGTAAAAGCCAGTGATGGAACTGGAATTCCACATAGGGCAAGGGACTTGTCTCTAACCAGAAACTCAGTGAATGCAAGTATTATTACCTCTTCAGCTGGTGAAATCAGAAGTCCACAAAAGAAGGTGTATGGGGTGGAAGAAGCTGGGGTCTGAGTTTAGATGAAGAGAATGATGCTAGATGTCTTCCTGATGGCAATGCAGAGCCAGACAGAGGTTAAAAAAAGACAAAAATATGACGGGTTTTGTGTGTTATAAGGAATAGATCTTGAATTTTTACTTTGCTATGGTGATCAGAGACAAAGAGGGTGCCAAAAAATGTATACACACTTTAAGAAAGAAAAAAATATATATTAAAACTGTAATACACACAAAATACCTATAAAACAAAAGATGAATACAAGTCATATTTGACTTCTGCAATTACAAGAGGTGCTCAGAGTGGTTACCATTAGTGTCCAGATACTTCTGAAGATGGCAAACTACTGCAGGACTTGTTGCTGTGTGAGTTTTCCCCTATCTTCCCTTGTGCACATCACACACAGTATCATGTGTCTCAGACCTATCACAAATGCATGCAATTATTAGGCATGCTGGAGGTTCTACTGCATACTCACGCCTTCATTGCCATTGTACTTCCACAACATTCTTGAAGTTTAAATACTACTTCAAAATGATCTTGCGTACCTTGAAAGACAACTGTGCTTCTGCCCTTTTCTTTGACTGATTCTGCCTATTGCATAGGAATGCCATCTTTTAAGTGCATGTCACACTACATGTTGCAACTGTAATTCAATTAGACTTTGAAAAGTAATACATAGATAATATCTATTAAAATGACATCCTTTGTATATATCTCAGAATATTACTCTGTGTATGTAGGTCACCTGAATCAAATAACTGATTGGCATAAATTGATAACCAGATAAGCCTATGAGATTTTCTAATTTTATTTTTGTAGAACGGGTTATCTCTTATGTTGCCCAGGCTGGTTTCGAACTCCGGGACTCAAGTGATCCTTTTGCCTTGGCCTCCCAAATTGCTGAGATTACAGATAAGAGCCATTGTTCCTACCTTAGCCTACAAGGCTTTCACTTGTAGCTGAATTAATATTGGTATGAAATAATTAACTCCTGGTGTAGAGAAAATCCAAATTTTCACTCTAGAACTGTAGAATAAATGTCTTTTTACTGAAAGTAAAACCTTTCATTGTCCACAAGAGTCAAGCTTCCAGGACTGAGGCCCCTAGTGGGAGATCTGGTTTTAGGAGTGAGTCATCAGCATCAGTTTCTTTCCTTTCCTAATTTTTGGGAGATGGTGATAGGGGCTTCTCACAGGTGGGGGTATGAGTAGCAGAAGACATAGAAGCCTCTACAGCCTGAAAGCAGAGGGAGAGGATACTGGGAAAAGCCAAGGCATATTAAGTTATATTCAGCAAGGTATGGAACAATATTTGCACTTTGTAGCAGAGGCTATGTTAGTCTTTCCCACAATATTTTTTAATCTCTTAATTTTCACAACATTCTATGAGAGAGTCATGACTACAATCCCCATTTAAAGATGACAAATGGAGGCTTGGTGAAGCTTGGTGACTTGCCAAGGTCATAGAACTACTAAGTAGCAGAGCTCCAGGAGTCCAGCCCTGTCAGACTCCAAAGCCCCCATCTCCATTCCACCTCATGCTTCCAGGGGGTGAGGCTGTTTGAGTGGGAGGGAAGAGCAATCTCTGAGATGCCCTGTTTTTTAAAATCTGCCACACAGATCAAATCCTTCTTCTAAACCAGCCTCAAGTCCTCTGGTCAGCTTCCCTGAAGCTCAAAGTTGTTGCCCCCTCTATCCTCTGGAATCCAGCATCTCATGTGTCTCTGTCACACACCATAGATACCTCAACCTCCAATTATTTATGGGAGCCCCCCATTTTATCTCAAGCAAGAATGATATTTCTTGTGCATTTTATGCCTTTTTCATTATTAGTGAATGTCCTGTTCACATCAAGGGCTTGATAAATCTTACACTGGTCACTAGAGGATGCGGCTAATTAAGGCCAAAGGAACCCAACAGCAGCTCTGTCAATTTCTGTGACCAAGACACTGACTGTGATCCAAACTGATGTGAAAGCAGGGTTCATCTGGGAGCACACACCCCTGGGCTCTTTGTATAACTCTCTCTTACATTTGCATTAGCTTGTCTGCCACAGATAAGTAGTGGATTCTGCCTGGCAAATGACTGTAAGTAAGTAAGTAAGTAATAGAGGTACGTAGAAGGATGTGTATTGGGAATTCAGAAAGTAAGGAAATTGTGATTATTGTTATTATGTCACTGGACAGCAGAATAAAAAAAAGAAATGTATTTCTTTTGCAGGTAGTTCAGAGAATACCTGGAGAGGTAGACAACCAGTTAGGCCATGTGGGTGAGGGTCAACTCACGTTCTTGCCTCTTGAAAACCTCAGGAAGGAAGAGTTACTTCTGTCAATCAAGCAGGGGTGGGAAGGGGAGAAAAGCAGGGAAGGTTTCCCAGAGAAAGTAATGGCAGAGTGGAGCTATGGGATGGTGTGCACCCATCAGTTTTTGCAGGATTTGGAGACAGAGACTGATATCCTTGTAGAGTAGGTCTTCTTTCTAGGGAATGCAATGTAAGAAGCAAAATTCAGATTCTTGTGGATTTGGTTTTCTTTATTAATGATGTCTAATGGCCTGAATTTAAGGCACAACTCGTTAGCTAGACCAACAATTACCATTTGTTTGAATTGCAAAGAGAGGATAATGAGTGACCGTATTCAGCAATTTTTTCCCTCTTTTAATGGCTTTAGCAAGAATTTGATTCTTTCTCTCTCTCTCCTTTCTCTCTCTGTTTATCCTGTTCTCCCCCTTTTCCTTCCTCACATCCCACATTCTCCACCACCCCCAGACATGTACACACACACACACACACACACACACACATTCTCATTCATACTCTAACTGAAACTTCTTGACTTATACAGAATTGGGCTCTCTCTCTCTTTAAACATTTGGGGAAATTTTCCAATCATTTAAGCTTACTTCACAGCTTTCATTATCACTTCACTTTTGCCTCGACCTCTTATATCAGTATCAAAATGAGTTTCCAACTAGGGAGGGTGGGGTCTGGTCAGCAGGGTTGTAAAGCATAGTAGGTATGGTGTGGCTAGGTAGATGGCAGAACACCTGAGAAACAGGACTGCCTTGATAGTCTTCACTTAGCTCTGGTATGAGACAGATTGTCTGTTGGGGAGGACATTGCTGCTGTAATATAGACAGAGAGAGGAGAGAAAAGAGAGATTGATTCCAGGGGGTGGGAAATTTATGGGAGGAACCTGGTAGGCACACCCTGAACAGCAGTTGTCACCATTCTGCAAAAACAAAGGCAGGGAATAGCAGGGGGAGGGGACTTTAAAGCTCCTGGTAGCTATCTAGTCTCAGCCTGGCAGGAAAGCAGACATTTTTTGTCACAGGTATTCTGTGGAAACTTGGGCCTGGGTTGGAGTGGGGGGTAGAGGGTGGTGTTCTGCTACTGCACACATTTGTGCATTTAATGAATAGGGGGAAAATGACCACAGAAAGAGATGTTGCTGTGATATGTATCTATAAGGGGGGAGTGAGCTTGGAGCATATATATACAGGCAGAAGACTGGGGCTTCTTTATGTATATCTCTTCCAAGAAAAGGACATACACACTCATCCGACACTCTGAAGAAGACATGGGCTGCTGGTAGACCAAGAAATGAGTAGATAGAAAATGCATGACTACTATAATATGAAGTTAAAGAAAACACCCTATACAGGAGCTCTTCTCATAACTACTTACAGATCCCACTAGTGATATACCAATACTTAACTGGTACTTAAAATTAGAACCTCCTTTCTTGGGAAGATCATTGTGCCTAGCTATTGATTGAACCATATATAACCCCTCCACAATATGTGGTGGTTAGTCTTAATTATTTTGTTGTGTTGCTAAAATTTCAAATTGAAATAATCCCCTCATGAACTGTGTATATGGGATTGCATGTATGTATGTGTATGAGAGGGGGGCGGAGAGAGAGAGAGAGAGAGAGAGAGAGAGAGAAAACGAGACCAAGACCAAGACTTGGGGTAGTGTCTTTGGGGAGACAAATACATCTGAGTTCAAGTCCTGAATCTTATTTATTTTCAGAGGTGAGTTTTCAACCTCTCTGGCTTTCATTTTCCTCTTCTTTAAAATGAGGTTATAAATGCTCACTTGCATATACTAGGAAGGCTTTATCAGCATTGAATGAAATAATGCAAAAGCCCATAGGATGATGATTGTCACATAATCAGTATTTCATATACTCATTTCTCATAATAGTTATTAATTATTGCTATGGAATAAATTGTCCCCCCTCAAATTCATATGTGAAAATCCTCACCCCGAATGTGACTTTATTTGGAGATAGGGGATTCAGGAGGTAATCAATTTGTGTTAAATGAGGCTATAAGGGTGAGGCCCTATTCTGAGGGGATTGGAGTCTTTATAAAAAGAGGAAGAAAGGCCAGAGAGATCTCTTTCTCTATGTGTACTCACAGAGGAAAGGCCACCTACAGGCCAGGAAGAGACCCCTCACTAAAAACTAAATTTAATGGCACATTGATCGTGGACTTTTAGCTTCTAGAACTGTGAGAGAATAGATGTCTGTTGTTTAAGCCCCTCAGTCTATGGTATTTTGTTATGGCAGCCTGAGCAGACTAATACATGTATTAGGTGTCACCTCTCATATCCTACTTCAAGCACCTGTGAATCACTCCTATAGGACAAAAATTAGAGAGCCTCATCATTGAAAGGATGGGAAAGGGTCTGTTATTTAGGGGCTGGGACACTCATTACTCAGGACATGCACCCATGAAGTCTTCAACTTCTGGTCCCAGAGATCCTTAGTTCTAGCTTTGTTTAATTCTTTAGAGTTCTTGGGTAATACACAAAAACAGATGCACACAGAAGAGGTGGACCTCTCTTCTCCAATTCATATGAAAGCCATTTTCTTCCAGACTAGGTGAGCTTCAGATTACACAAAAAACTTTCAAGACTGTTCATGATGTCTTAAGGCAGAAGCACATACTTTTTCAGAGAGGGTTTTGGAGAGTATATAATAACAAAAACTGGGGAAACCTCCAAAAGGAATTTTTTTTTTAATGTTAAACCCATTAATACTGTGGGAGCCAATGCTGGCAGCGAATAATGAAGACAGGATGGTGCAGGGTCAGTAATCAAACATGATCAGGTCATGCTGCTGCAGAATACTGTTCCCCAGAGTTAGAAAACCAAGCTAAAAATATGACTTCTTCATACCTCTTTGCACTCTAGTGCATCCATTGTACAGTCCATGGCTGTAGGTAAAATTCTACCTCGACAAACTTAAAGCTGGTGGGAAGGACATTCCCTTCATCTTATACTGTGCAATTGCATTTTAAGGCTTAACATGGGCCAGAACACAAATGAAGCATTTGCAGTGTTTTCTGACTCAGCTCTTTCTTTGCCCCTCTCTCATGTAGATCATAAGTAGAGAGGAAAACTGTCTGACATATTAGGTTAAATTCTCCGGGTCTAATTTCCCAAATCTACCAATGTTTAGATGTTGAAACTGGTCTTCTTTCCCCTCAGAACTCAGCTTCCTCTTCTGTTAAGTCAGAGGCACACTTTCATGCATTAGGATTAAATGAAAATATTACCTATGAAGCCAGTAGAAATCTTCCTTGCTCAACAGTGGTCAGGTTTCTTCCTCTTCTCATGGCATAATTGTATTTTTTTAGTATTAAGAGAGAAAGTAGGATGCATAGGTCTTCAAGTCAAAAGACTACCCAACAAAATGACTATCGAAAAAGTCCCAAGTCTTTCTGGATTTAGATTTCTTCTACTGTTCAATAGAAATGATGTATCCTATACTTTCTTTGCCTCGTGCTGTTGTGTTCAAGTTTAAATGAGATAACTGGGAAGTATTCACACCATAAAGCAATATACAGAAGGTTGGTAAGGAAAGGGCTTATAGGTAGGGGAAATCTACATCTCAGAATTATGTCAACACTAATAGCATGAAACAAATTCTCTGACCTGTAGGGTGAGAAATTCCAGGGGACAACTATGGGTATAGTAGCAGTCATGCATTTTTACTGAAAATAGTTACCTCTAAGTAATTCTAACATGTTCTTCCTGTTAAGAACTATCCAAGTACACAGAGATGATATTGTTATAAGAACCAGTGAGGTATAAATAATATTGTGGTATCACTGACTTCAAGTTCTCTACATATATTATTTGGTAAGTTATAAAGTAGACATTATTGTCCCTATATTAAAGATTAATTTTTAAAGCTATGCAACTATATTAAGAGAGAAGATGAATTGAAATCATGGAACTTGAATTCAGAACCATGACTATTTTGTGCTCTCCATTCCAACCCTGTGCTCATTAGAGTATCTCAAGGTCCATTAACTGGTCTTGAAGACCAAAGGCTCAGGATAGAAATTGCATTGCACCTCACTATATGGGTTATATTAGGTGAATTATAAATTTTGCATATTAGTTTTCTGATCTAGCCAGTGAAAACATTGGTGAGTGAATAAATAA
Source organism: Tarsius wallacei (assembly GCA_963574415.1). NCBI lineage: Eukaryota > Metazoa > Chordata > Mammalia > Primates > Tarsiidae > Tarsius > Tarsius wallacei. The sequence continues at coordinate 54,747 of CAUYQG010171198.1, read as the reverse complement.
TATAGGACATTTCAATATAACAATATCTAATTTCTAGCAGTTAGCTACATGGCAAAACTTTATCAGCCCGAATTTTGAGTTTTTCTCAGTATACAATATGGAGCTATTTCTTTAATCATGATATTATGGATAAGCATGTAGTGATGGAATATTAAAGGAAACCTAAGGCAACCAAGGCATGTCCTGAAACTTATGAGATCCAAGTCTGAAAACTACCCTAGAAACATATCACTAGTTTTCTCTAGCATGTATATGTGAGCACATCTCAGAATTTCCTCCCTTACCCACTGGTAATAACTTTACCCCGCCCTAATATGTTATAATGCCATTTCTCTTTCTCAAAGAAGTGAGTTTTTGTAATTAACTGAATAAATTGGACTTGAAATTAATTATATAATTGTGAAAGATACCTTTAAATTAATTGTTCAATAATTTAAATATCATATTAGATTATCAATAGAAAATCTAAAATCAAAGACAAATTATAAGCATCATCTCACAGAAAAAAAAATCACAAATTCATAATTTAGGTATCTCAATAATGGCCATCAATAATTCCTGCCCTTCTGGACACATATCTCTCTTCTTTTAGCAAAAATAGAGTCAGTTTTCCCTTCTCAAGTGTTGGCAAACTGATGATTTGTTGTAACCAATATAAAGGTGGTGGAAATGACTCTGTGGGCTTCCAGGCTAAGTCCTTTAGAGACACGGAAGAGTGTCTTTTTGCTTTCTTGACACCCAGCTGTCTTGCAAAGAACATTCAAGGTATTTTGCTGGAGAGTGGCCACATGAAGAGACCAGTAAAGATGAGAGACCATATGGGGAAAAGGGCCTTTCCTGACAGTCAGCACCAAAGCCCCGGACACATGAGACAGATCAACCACCAAATGATCGCAAAGCCACTTTTATGACATATCAGACACCGTGTGCTATTGTATGAATGCTTGTGTTCCTCCAAAATTCGTATGTTAAGAGTTAATTCCTAATGTGACAGTATTAAGAAGCGAGGCCTTTGAGGGGTGATTAGTCTACAAGATATCAGTGCTTGTGTGAAAAAGGTTTCAGAGAACTGCCTTGCCCTTTCCACCACGTGGGGACACAGCATAAAGGCACATACATCTATTAAGAGAGCAGCCCTAAGTAGACACCCAAATTTTTGTTATTATAAGTTACCTTGTCTAAGATGTTTTACTATAGCAGTCTGAACAGACAAGGACACCGTGAGAAACAGAAGAGCCGCTTAATCGATCTATACCACGATGAGAAAAAGCAAATCATTTTTTTTTAAACTATGGAGTTTTGGAGTAGTTGTTACAATATAAAAAGTGACTAAAATTAAACCTGAAATCAGGACGTCTCCATTGTGCCGTAAAGTGGGATGAGATAGTTTGTGTGTGTGGAAGGGCTTTGTGTGGATGGTGGGAGGCAGGAGTCTAAATACATTTCTTGATGCCACCCTACAGAATCTCAGTCTCCTGGTGCCATTGATGAATACATAAGTGAACCATTCAGCTAAATGACTATAATTTATTTATGATGTGTCTTGAGAATGTACAGATTAGCCTTGTCTTTGATGATGCTTGTGAATGAAAATTTACTGTAGTTCACTCCAAAGGACTTCTGATTAACATCCCACATCAGTCAACTTCCTCAAAGTCCATCAAATTTTGGATCCTGTTAAACTCTATGCTTATTCCGTAGATCAAAACTGCCACATAAACCCGGGGGGGAAATGCCTCACTTGTCTTTTGAGAAAATTGATATGAAGCAGTCGAGCCACTGAAGGGAACATAGAACAGATAAGATGAGAACATTCAATTATGTATGAAATCTTGAGGTCAGGAATAAACGGAATTTCAAAACCAGACCCAACGCCCTATCCCTAATGTCACATTCTGTGTGGAGAGAAGAGGTCACTGAGAAAACATGGAGATGAGGAATTAGCTTTTTTACCCCAGGCTTCTCAAGTAAACACATTGTGTATATATTAGCTTTCTATTGTTGTGTAACAAATGTCCACTAAACAATATAAATTTGTTATATAGTAGTTTCCATGTGTCTAGAGTCCAGTAAAGCTTAACTAGTGCTCTGTTCATGGTCTTACAAATCTGAAATCTAAGCGTTTTCTGGGCTGCATTTCTTCAGTAGCTTCAGGTCTTGTTTTCTAAGTTCACGTAGCTAGCAGAAGTCAGTTCCGTGTAGTTATAGGACTGAGGTTCTTGCTTTCTTGGTGGCTGTCAGTCAGGGTTGCTCTCGGCAACAAGAGGCCATCCAGAGTTCCTTGACACATGACCTTCTCATAGGCCTTCTCATAGCATGCCAGCTCATTTACTCAAGGCTGCCAGCAGAGTCTCTCACTTCAGTCTGCCAATAACATGATCATGGGAATGACTATTCCCTCACCTTTGTCATATTTTATTGGCTAGAAATAAGTCAGTTTTCACCTGCTCTCAAGAGGCCACTCAAGGACATGACTCACTAAGGGTCAGCTCAAATTCTGCTAAACAAAATGTGTCTCAGAATTCTGCCTATTAAAATGTTTTAGAAGTGGGTTCCACAATGTCTTCAGATAAAAATTGCAATTGCAATACTAGCAGTGGGAGGAATAACTCTTGGATCATGCTTGATTCTTCTATAAGAAGGCACACACAAAGCCATCACTGAATTAAGAAAGAAGACTAAGTTCTGTGGTAGAAGGGTAAATTTAAGGACAAAGATTCTGCTATAAAAATGGACAAAGTGCCAGGAATATTGGAATGAAAATTGCTAGAGGAAAATCCAAAGACCTTGAGTGCAGCTGAAAGAAATATTCCTTTCTCAGTAATTTTCTTAAATACTGAGGCAATCCATTGGAAGGCTTCCAATGATAATTTTTTTCCTGAGTCTTCCCAAATTAGTATAAACAGCTATATAAAGATGAATCTAAGTAGTGGAAGAGTAACTATGTGTAGTGATGACTCCTGTTAACTATTTTCCAGTAAATAGCTTATTAGCTTTTGTGGAAGCAGATTTTAACTGGGTACCCATACTATGCCAAGCAATTTCATGTGAGGGACCATATTTAATCTTCACAGTGAGATGATGATATTTTCACTTTCAGTTGTAGAGAAAAAGGCCCAGAAAAATGAATAATTTCCTCCATCTGGAATGTGGTTTCTGTAAGAACAGGAAGTAGGCCTTGCTCACGTCTGCTTATCCACTGCCTTCATATCACAGACAATCAGTCTGTGCATATCACACAACTGCTAAGTGGTGTTATCAGGATTCAAACCCCAGATCCTCTGATGTCAAAGCCTGTGCTATTTCACTTCACTACAGTATCCTTTTCACAAAGTTAGGAATTCTCTCTTTTTTTCCTGAATCTGTTATCGACTGATCTTGGGTGGTCATTGGCCATGTTACCCATCATCTGCACAATCGGCAGGAACGATTTTGGTATTTCAGAAAGAAATCATGTATCAGAAAATTGTTATTGAGTTCCCCAAACTGACCTGTCTGGGACATGTAGTAGGGACAGAGGGACAGGAGGCAAGGACAGGGCATGGATATCATCAGTAAGACACTCGCGTTGAGTGCAAGCTATAAGGAGGCACCAAAAAACTCAGCCATCCTGAGAAGTAATATTTTAATGAAATATTTAAAAAGTCAGAATCAATGTGAAAATGTCCATGATGAATAAAATACCAACATTTTAAGTAAAGACAGGATCTGACCCTGAACTTGCTAGATTCACCTCCCTTGCTTCATCCTTGTTACCTTGTGACCCTTAGGGAGGGAATGGCGAGAGAAAGAAGTGAGACTAAGCCAGACAGAATGAGAACAGTAGAAAAAAGAAAACAAAACTCATCTTCTCCCATCCCCGTGGGCTTCTAGAAACAGGAATAAGGGAGAACTAGGGGACTCCTGGTCCACAGAGATTAGATGCCAGGGAAGTGACAGTGATCTCTAGAAAAAGCATATAATATGGAAAGATTAGGACTCTGGAGACCTGTGTTCTGGTTTGGATTCAGGCACTGATTCACTCTGTGATTTGGGGTTAGTCCTTCTCTTTGGGCCTCAATTTACTCAGTTGAGTTTCAGAATGAAGAATGAATGCTTTCTGAGGTACCTAACAACTCTGGCATTCTAAAAGCTTATGGACTAGCAGTTTCCAGGGAGGACACTCTGTCCCTTGCTCTATGTGGAAGTGTGGCATTCTAGGTAAAACATTTTAGTGGATCAAACTGGGACCTCTGCAGTCTATTAGTCTTCCTCTTTTGTTTGGTGGTCAGCAGGTCACAGGAAGAAGCTAGTAGTCAGTTCCCAATGGTACCCAAGAGTCAGGTCCCACAGAAAGCTGACTGAAATACTTAACTTCTTGTGACTTTAGAACATCAGAGCAAAAAGGATAACATAACAGCTCATAACTGTGTTTTTGCTTAAGATAATAGTGTACAGATCAGTAATTCTGTAATAATAGTCCAGAGACAATACATCCTAGTGGTCAGTCCTGTCACACAGCTGACTTGTTTAGAGTTCTATCTGTCCCTCTTTCCAAATGCATTGGTCAGGTTGAAGCCAGGATGCAGAGCACACAGATTGTTTCAACTAGCAGAGAATTTAATACAAATTATTGTTAAAGACGTATAAAGTGGTTCATTAGGTAACTGTAAGGATAAGAAGAGAGCGCTAGGGCATCACAGAGGTAGCAATTGCAGGACACATCTGCAGTCTGTATGTCTCTGAGAATAAAAGGAGGAGTTTGAGATGATTACACTTTTGAGACTTAGCAGCAGGTCCCTTGGAGCAAAACAAAGACTGCTGAGAAGAGGCTTGGTCAGCTGATGTGCTTTGGGGGACACATAACAAAACTTGTTCTGCAAATGGAAAAAACTGCAAAGTGGGTTCAGCTACTGCGATGGGGAAAAAATTGCTTCTGACAGGGAGAACAAGTGTTACTAGGGGAATAGTAAGTGTACAGCGAGGGGCGCAAGTGGCAAACAAGAAGGGGCAGGTCCCTCAAGCCTTACAGAGCATACTGGGAATCCAGGTGGCCAAGCAAAAATGTGCTTTGCTGAGCCTCAGTTCCAGCTTCACAAAGTAGCATATAGAAGAGTGGGCTGGAGCAGAGAGTCAATAACTTGATATTGGCACACTAGCTCCTTGACCTTATGCAAATCACCTGACCTTTCTGTGCATCCATGTATTCATCTGCAAAATAAGAATGATAATGAGACCTTTTGAAGAAGGTTGTTATCAAGTTTAAGTTAGTTAATACATAAAAGTACTTAGAACAGTTCCTGAAACAAAATAAGTGGTTCAATAAGGTTTATTTGTGAGATGGCAATTTGATGCATCAACTTGACTGGGCTAAGAGATTCTCAAATAGCTAGTAAAACATTCCTTTCTGGGTATGTTTGTGAGGGTGTTTCTAGAAAAGATCAGCATTTGAATCAGTAGACTGAGTAAAGATGATTGCTCTCACCAATGTGGGTTGGTATCATTCAATCTGTTGAGGGTCTGAATAGAACAAAAAGATGGTAGAAGGACAAATTGGCTCTGCTTGAGCTGGGACACCCACATTCTCCTGCCCACAGGCATTGATGCTTCTGGTTCTTGGGCCTTCAGACTCGGACTGAATTACATCACCAGGTTTCCTGGTTCTCCAGCTTGCATGTGGCAGATGGTGGGACTTCTTGGCCTTCATAATTGTGTGAACCAATTCCCATAATAAATCTCATATGTGTGTGTATGTGTATGTATACATACATATATATAAAACATATATTTATAACATATATATGTATATGTATATATATACATATATATGTCTTCTATTGATTCTGTTCTCTGAATAACCCTGAATTATACAATCTAGTTTTATTCAAAGAAAAGAGGAGAGAACAAATATATCTGCCCTTCCCAATGCACTAGATTGACACTTTTTTTCTTTTTTTACCTTTTGTGGCTTAATGTCCTGAGTGACTCTGAGAAGTGAGTGTCATTTTCCTGATGTTTACACATGAGAAGAGTGAAGTCTGGAGATTTGAATAGTTTGCTAAAGGCTCTCAGGTAGGAAAAAATTTGTGGAACAGAAATTCAAGTCTAGATGTGTTCCATTCCAAAGACTCTCTTCATACAGCAACACGCTGCTTCCTCAGGGTCAAGAAACACAAGATCATGCTAATTCTTATTTTACTACTCATTTATAAAAAGTTAAACTAGGCTCTAACTGTCCTTAAATTTCGGATAAGCCGCCTATAAAATTAGAATAAAACATTTGCTTGAAACATCTGATCAAAGATTAAAAGAAGCAAAATCAATCTTACTGGCAAGTCCAGCAAGATACAACAGTTAGGACAGAGCACAGAGTCCTCTAGTAATGTCTGCTACAAGGTAACATACGTGTTCCTATAAATTACAGCAATATGCAAGATGTGGCAGCAAAATCATTTCTTCTATGGAAGAAATGGGGTTACAGCACTTAAAAACTTGATCAATGACACATACTCACAAATATGAGCATGGAATGAAAATAATGGTGGGGTTGTAGATACATTACACGCTTTTGGTAAATGGTTAAGAGATACATAAATACCAGAATAAATATGGCACTTTACCTTGTAGGAGACCTGGAGTTTATCTGCGAAAGTGGGTGCCAGCAGGGGGCAGCTTGTGAGTCACTGTGAAGTAGACACGGATGTTAATCAGAAATCAGAAAGAAAGTTCTAACACCAGATGTGAATGGGTGTGCCTCATAATCTGCAACAGCTGGTAGATGTATGTGATGATGTGTTTTACATCTTCTTATGAACCTCGGGTTGGCTGTATGCAGTTTCTGGCAGATGAAATAATGCATATGCAAACACACTGTGCTCATTGTTGCCTGATATATTGATCACACGAAGAAATCTGGAGTTTCAAAACAAGTGTTACAGCAAAACTGACTGCTTTTAGATCCAAAACCTTTGCCAGAAAAATACAAAATGGAAGAGACATGAGTTAACAGTAAGATGGGTCAGGAGGGCTCCTGCACTAGCAATCAGCACAGTGTGAAAACAGTATACTGGGTTAATGAAAACCCAGGTTGCCTTGGGAAAATGTAAAGTATGACACCAGCAGCACTAGTAATAGTTTCTGGATGAACAATAGATCTGGGTGAACAAGATTAGGCTAATTAATTCAGCATACAATTAGAGAGAATTTCTTCTGTGCTAGGCAGTGCTGACACCTTTCCTAGAGAAGATTCTGGTCTACTGACATGACTGGCTACAGAAAACACTATATCTTAAAGCATATGGATGCCATTATCTCCACTGTGACGAGAGTGCTATGGAGATTAGCTATGAGAATCCTTCGGGAAGCTTCCTGAAGCAGGTCAGGGACTGGACTGAGACCAGAACTTAAGGTAGTTGAATCCTGATCCATAGTATTTTCCACTGGATGATGCTGCTCCCCTATGTCTTCTGATGGGAGACCATGTATCTTCACTGCTCTGGTAAAACAAGATGTCTTCAAAGCTAAGTCTGCTGTAACTAACTGACCAGGCCAGACTTTCTTGGGCAGGGTGACATTTACTGGTCACAGCAAGGTCTGTGTCTAGATCCTTTGAACTAGAACCAATATCTGCCAAAATAATGCTATTCAAATGAACATTTGTTATACAGTTTCTCCTTGCTCTCCTATCTGTCCCACCCACATGGATGCATTCTCTCTTTGTTTGTATAATATATGCAGAGCCCCATTTATTACATCACACTGTGGTGTAATTGCTGTAGGTTCAACTGCCTGTCTCCCTCACTAGAGAGACTGCCCAAGGAGCAGAAACTGGGCTGTATTCATCTCTGTATTACAAGGATGTAGCACAGAGCTTCCATATTAAAAGATGCCAAGATATCAGCTCTCCATGAGAACAGAGACCACATGCTCATGTCAGCCCTTGGTGTCTAAGCCAGTTCCTGGCATCAAAGAGACATGCAGCAAATACTTGTTGACCAAAAGCATGATTTCTTAATGAAAGTTCATTTTTGTTACGTCAGTCAATTAAATAAAAATATATCTGTTTAAAATTACAGGGTCAATGAAAAATAAAGTCCGAGGGCTCCTTAGTGACATGGGAAAATTTACAGAGTATAAGGTTGAGTTTAAAACATCAGATTCTAAATACATAAATTCAAAATGATGATCATTATGTTAAAGAAATGGCCTCTGGTTTACAAGGGTTGTCTCTGGGTTCTGAGATTTGGGGTGACTTTTGTTCTCTTCATTATTCCATTAGGTAATTTTCTAATTTATCTAAAATAAGACTGCATTGCTTTAAAAATTGGGAAGAAATTGCTTTAAGATCAAATAAATTCATCTGGTGCTTTGGTTGTTGAGTTTATTCAGTTGGAAACTTTCAGGGATAGGATGACTTCTGATAAGAAAAAAATTCACAAAATTGTTTTCTTTTCTTTGCCATAGAAAGGCCAAATTTTTTTAGATCAATGATTCTGGGAATTCTCCCAATTAACTGGTGGCCTTCATAGCGGGTGGTGCCCTGAGGGAGAGCATCCTTATACTGGGTTTCTATTACAGAGGCAAGAAAGAATTCAGGAACACCAGGGTCTTCCAGGCTTGTTTTATTTTGCTTTGTTTATTTTAATTGTGTGAGTTTGCTCTGAGTTGTGCCTGGGGGTGGTACAAAATTAAAATACATTAGCATTGACAAAATCATTGACTAGCAATGATTTCCAGTAATTTTTTTTCAGGGTATCTCAGTATTCTATGGAAAACATTAATTTCAAACCTTTATTTTCTTTTCTTCACAAGGTATGCCATTTCAAACAAAAAACAAAAACAAAACAAAAAGAAAATTGCCTTCATGAATATAAGTCCTTTTCTAGTGATCCAATCACTCAATAGAATAGACCAAGGATTAGCATAATAGTCGTCAAATCCTGCCCATAGCCTGTTTTAATATGGCCTATTAACTAAGACTGTTTTACATATTTTAAAATGATTGAAAACAAATAAACAAAGAATAATGTTTTATGACATGGGAATTACATGAAATACATTTCAGAGTTCATAAATAAAGTTTTATTGAAATAGAACCATGGCCATTTGTTTGCATATTGTTCTTTTGCTCTACAGGCGAATTGAGTCATTGCCATAGAGACCATAAGACCTGCAAGCCTGAAGTATGTACTTCCTGGTTCTTTATAGAAACAGTTTGCTGACTCCTGTAAGAGACCTAAGTCAGTATTAAAAGGATACTTAGAATAATTTTAACCTACATAACGGTGAAGCTTGATCAGACTGAGGCACAGACTCAGAATTTTGAGTCAGAAGAAATCGGGAAAGCCTATTGAGCCACACTAAGACATGGCTCAGGCTTTTGTCTTCTCATCTGAATGGCTCCAGCAGCCTGGACTCCTTGCCTCACCTCTCATCTTGGCACACATGCTACACGCCCATAATAAAATTTACCTCTCCTTGCCATACTCATGCAACTATGCCAAGCTTATTTTTCCAAAAGAAAACTGTGGTTGCATCACTTTCCTGTTTAAAGCACTCTGCGGTAAAAAATGGGCAAAAGATATGAATAGACACTTCTCCAAAGAACACATACAAGCAGACAACAGCATGGAAAAAAAAAATGCTCAGCCTCACTAATCATCAAAGAAATGCAAATGAAAACCACACTGAGATACCATCTAACTCCAGTCAGGATGGCCATCATCAATAACTCAAAAAACAACAGATACTGGTGAGGATGTGGGGAAAAGGGAACATTTTAAATTGTTGGTGGGAATGTAAACTAGCATAGCCTTTGTGGAAAACAGTGTGGTGATTTCTAAAAAAATCTGAAAATCGACCTTCCATACAACCCAGCAATCTCCCTTCTGGGAATATACCCAAAGGAACTCAAATCACTCTATAATAAAGATACCTGCACACGCATATTTATTGCAGCATTATTCACAATAGCAAAAACATGGAACCAACCATGCTGCCCATCGACTGAATAAAGAAAATGTGGTACATTTACACAATGGAATAGTATGCAGCCATAAAGAAAAACAAAATTATGAACTTTGCAGCAACCTGAATGGAATTAGAGTCTATAATACTCAGTGATTTATCACAGAAAAAGATCTGAGTACCACATGTACTCACTCATAAGTGGACCTTGAACATTTATCATAATACCATAAGGGGATTGGCAGTAGTAGGACACTGCCAGGGGAAGGGGAGGCATATAACATCAATAAGGGTATCCACACTTTACCTGTGTGATGACCACGTATGTACCTAGCCCTCATTTGTATCCCACATTTTTAAAATAAAATAATTTAAAAAAAATAAAGCACTCCAAGGTCTCCCAAGAGAAGTCCATTGCAATGGTCTTCATTCTGTACTTTGAGGAGTTTTGGATTCCTTGGAGGAATGTGTAGAGTACAAAGATGACATGCGAGGGTTCAGTGAGTGCACAGGGTTGTGGATCTTTTTCTCTGTACTCCCATTTCAACCGGAAACATTTCTATTTTTACCTTATTTGTATATTGTAATCAATTTGAAGACTGCATCCTGTTGTTTTAAAAAAAAGCTAATGGGTAAAGTTTAAAATTCTTGCCTTGGTCCTATGTGATCTGGTGTGACAGAGAGTGCTCACCAAATGCTTTTTGTGTTCTCTTCCATTTTCCACTCCTCTTTGCAGAGATGTTATGTGACAAGTTATTGCCAACAAAATTTGACTAGAATAATTCTCATCACTTCTGAACTGGGATGGCAAGAACCAGTATACCTCCGCTATTTCTCTTTGCTCTGCCTTGGTAACTTTGCAGGCTACTTGTCTATAATATTGTAGCTAAAAGGTGGCAAATCATGTATAACCTAAGTTTCTGAAAGGCCACATAGAAATATTATCTATACACAAACTTATTTTAAGCGTGAGTAATTAAGTAAAAAGCAAGCTTTTATAGTGGAAAACCCTTGGAATTTGAGGGTTTATTTATTGCTAGAGAATAGCAGTGCATCTGGCCCTTGTTTATCTGTCATTTGTCACTTGGTTGGTTGAAGTGTTAGGCAGTTGATTGATTAATTAATTCAACAGTAACAACAAACATATATGAAAAGCCCAATATATATTATGCTAAGTACTAAGGATTTAAATATATATCAGCTGTAGCTCCCACTTAAAGATGTTTACAGCTGGGTCCCTTTCCTTCCATAGTTCTCACTATGCAAACCCCACCGTTAATCTCATTCTTTCTAAACTACTTGTATATCCCTGAACTCACACAAACAATTCATACATCAGCACCTTCGCCTACACTGCTTCTCTTGCCCAGGTACTGAGAAATCCCAGAATCTGAATAACAAACAGCAGTACATGGCTAACACAAACTATATTTCCTATTGTTCACAATATGTGAAATTGCTAAGGAAGAAAGAAATCATAGAGCTCAGCAGAGTCAACTTAGCTGAAATCAATTAGATCAGAGTGTAACATGACCCAAGGAAGAGTGAGAACATCCATCATTCATTCTTTTGTGATACCAAACATCCAGATGCTAAGAAACACATCTGGAACATTTCTGTCTACAATGATAGGATGTTCTACATCTGCTCCGTCAAATCAGGCAGCCACAAGCCACATGTGGTTATTGAACAATTAAAATGAGCCTAATGTGACTAAGGAACTGAATTTTTAACTTTAATCACTTTTAATTAGTCTTAACTTAAACAGCAATATGTGGCTAGTTGTTACCTTATTGACCAATGTAGCTTTAGAAGGTATTTCAATTTCATTGTTTTATTTTTTGTCATCGTAGCCTAAGTATAATGTGCTTAAAAGATACAACCATAATCACGTTTTCAAATAACACAAAAGAGGACCAGTTAAATGCCAAGGCTTAATTTTCTCTACCAGTACCTGTTTCTTAGGCACCTCTTTCAATGAATGCAGTTATGGATTATAAACCAGGCCACTAGACCAACACCAAAGATTCCCTCAGTCTCTGAGACCTCTGGTACAAGGTTGTTTCTCAAGACAGCAGAACAATAACTTTAGTCGTAACATCGGAAGTATTCAAATAAACATATTCTCAAAATGTTTATGTATCCTTTCAACAACAAAACAAATGTTAAAAACTCCATGTATATAGAAGGCACTATTATTTTAGGTACTTGGGATTACATTAGTGAACAAATCAGAAAAAAATCCCTAACTTTCTGGAGTTTACCTTTTAATGGGAGAGTCCACACATTAGATATAAATAAATATGCTAAATAGGTAAATTGTATGATATATTAGAAATACTATTTTGAAAAAGGTAGAGCAGAATAAGAAAGAGTTAAACAGTGACATTTAAGCAAAGACTGATTGCAAGACAGTGAAAAAGTCATAAGACTATCTGGTGAAGGAGCATTCTATCATAACTTCTATTTCTCTGAGAAGCAGCAGGTACCATGGCCCCAAAGAGGGGTGAGTGTAAGCCTGGCCAGTGTCCTGAGGAGACAGACAGGAACGTCTGCCCCTGGAGGGGTTGGGAGGAAGGCGATTGCATCAGTGAATTGCAGGAGGTGATTTTGGAAGTCTGAAACTTTCTAGACTGATGCCACAATTATATTAAATAATTCAACTTTTCTCCATCTTTTAGCAAAGAAGTGTGGGGTATGAAAAAACATACACACCATCTTTCTGGTCCCCAAGGATCCAGGCTTTTGCTCAATGCCTCACCTCTAAATATGGGATAAGCGTTCCAGATTGAGATAGAAAAACAAGAATTAAGCAGGAAAGTTGACCTCAAGGGTCTTATCTTAAGTAAGCAGCTCCGTGCCATTTCCCTTAACCGCAATCTCTGCTTCTGCAAACATGCTTTACTGCACCTCATATGGAAATGTCCATAAAGATGTCTGCTTCAATGCTTGACTGTTCCCGGTCCTAAATTTAAAATTGTAAACCCACCAATGGCAAACCCATGTATGTTGTAACCACAAAAAGCTCTATAAAAGCAGCTTGAAACTGAGGGTTGGGGTTCAGGTTTTGGAAGGCTACTTCACCTGAGACTTCTGGAATAACACCTTCAATTCTCCTCTCAGTCTCTGGTGCCTGTTCTGAGTGCATTCATTCCTGTTCCTGGTGAGTAGCTGCAGTTGCTGCCACAAGATATCATTTTCTTTATGAATCATTAGGTGATTTCACTGAATGATTTCTAAATATACCTTCTACCTCTAGTAATCTCTAATACACAGGAATATTGAGCATACACAAAATATATTGGTTTTCTAGGATTTCCACAACCAAGTATCCTAAACTGGGTGGCTTAAACAACAGAAATTTATTCTCTCACAGTTCTAGAGGCCAGAAGTTCCAGATCAAGGTGTCGGCAAAGTTTACTCCTTCTGAGGCTGTGAGAGAGTATCTGTTCTGGGCCTTTGGTGGTTTGCTGGCCATCTTTGTCATTCTTTGGCTTGTTGACTCACTACCACAATCCCTGCCTTCATCTTCACATGGTGTTCTTCCTACATGCATGTCTGTGTCCAAATTTCCCTTTTTTATGTGGACACCAGTCATAGTAGATTAGGGGCCCATCCTATTCCAGTATGACCTTAACTTTACTTAACTAATTACAGCCACAATGACCCTATTTCCAAATAACTTCACATTCTGAGGTCTTAGGGACTTCAACATGTGACTTTCGGTGGGGGGTAGGGGGGATGCAATTCAACCCACAACAATAGAGTAAGGTCAAAAAATAGAAAGCCTACTCCAGAGTACACCAGGTTCTTACTCTTAATGCAGAGACACATAACTCAACAGGGGTTTCCCCCAAAATACTTTCCTCCACACCACTGAGTGGTCATTACAAGAGTGACTTATTGAACGGCTTCAGAAATTATGCTGACACTAAAGATATTGATATTATAATGATTTTTTCATGTAAAAAAAGGAAAAAATTATTTGGATCTTTTTTCTTCTAGAAATGGATGTCTATTTTCAAAATATTGCATTGGCAACTTTACCAGCAGCAATCTATTGCCTGGGAAGGAGGAGCTGAGCCAACATATGCAGATATCAATAAGAGTCTGGAGTTATACATAAGCAGAGGGAGTTCTGACAGTGAGCCGGGCAGCCTGCCACGCAAGGAGCACTCTCAGAAAAGGCAGTGCTTCCTTTCCTTTACAAATGACTAAAGGGTTGTGCTCAAAATGCCCGGAAACTAGGGTAAAATAAAACCCTGGTCTCTTCTGAGAGTAACTTACCATTGGCGTAGAGCCAACTAGAAAAATAATAATTCTCTAGTTTTCAGAATTGATCAATCTAGTGTGGTCTTACTTTAAAATGGGGAATGCTGTGGGGTTTTTTAAATTCTATTTAATACATTCATTAATATTCAGCAGACATAAGTTACCTATTCAAGGTAATAACAGTTTTTATATGGCAGGGATTTAAAATCAGTAGTTCAAAAAGATGGCAAAGTCCATATCCTTTCCTTTTCCTGTATTGCTTCCAGTCTTAAAAAAATGTGGATTTGAAATCGAAAATCCAGAAATAAAGGGTAAGGTCAATGTATTTCTAATTAAGAAAGACAAAACAATATAGCTAAAAAACTTCCTAAATACATAAAGATTAAAAATATTTTCCTGTGTAAGATTATGATCATAGGATTAAGAACAACAAAGTGTCTTGACTGTTTACTAAGTATTTTCACACTGAAGATGTCATTTAATCCTCAGAAGTTTGTAGGATGGTTACCTGCTATACAATGAGGAAACCAGGACCTAGTTTGGTAAATGATGAAATTAACTTGTCGCTGCTAGTTGTAGCTAAGTAGAACTCAAACCTGAAATCATAACCTGGCTTTAAGCTTCTGCTCCTGATGCTAATTGCAGCTCTTCTTGGTTTTGTCATTGAGATGGGTGGGTGGTTGGGAGGCTCTTCTCTGGCTCAACTGCCTTGCTTCTTGTTTCTTTAACCCCTTGGCTGTGGTTTAGAGATGATCTCTCTCCCCACCTTACCCCTGAGCAATACACATTAGCTGCTTGGCTGCCTCCAGCTCCACTCAACCCTCAGCCTCCCTGCGTGTGGATAGATGGCAGGTGATGGGGCAGTAAAGTGGCTACATAGCATGGGGACTCTCATCAGGCTCTGCTTGGACAATGCTTCCCCTGGGGCTGGGTGGGGAGAGCGCAAACCAACACTTTAGAAAGCAGATAAACAGGATTAAAAAAAAATTGACTTACATATGTATAAGATACCTGTAAATCTGTTTTTCTTTCTTTCTTGAACATGTGAACACCTGGAGGGCAGGAACCATACTCTCACTCATTCAGCATCTACCACTGAATGACATTTTGACTTTTTTTAAACAAATGAATGAATGGATCTGTAATTGAATGAGTGGGCACTGTGATGTCCTACTGATTGTGTGTTATATGAAATCTTTAGAAGAAAACAAGGTGAAGTGTAGCAAGATGGCTTAGGGGACAGAACAATATACGAGAAGATGGAAGAACAGAGTTGTCATTTGAGGTCTGGAGGACCTATGGGATACATCCATCTTAGAATGTACTGGCAAAAATTAAAACCTCTTTCCCAATAAACTGGTTTTCTTCCTTTTTTTCAGGATATTATAACTTACTTATTCCTTCACATTGCTTGTGTAATTTGGCCCTATAGAATATGGCATCAAAATTAAGATAATGTTAGTCTACTTTAGGGCATAACAGTGAGGAGAGAATTTATCTTCCCAGTCCCAAGTGAGGGGTTGTTGGCCTCTACACCCATTATAAGGATCCTATTATAATATATTTATGTTTGATTTTAGCTAAACTTTTTTTGGAGTGGAGTTAATAATTTTGAATCAGTTTCTGTCTATGAATGCTAATTCAATTTCTAAATAAAAAATCATTTTAATTCAAACATATATATTTTTTGAGTTGGAGTCTCACTCTGTCACCCAGACTGGAGTGCAGTGGCATGCTCCTGGCCACCGCAGCCTCTACCTGCTGGGCTCTGGCAATCCTTCTGCCTCAGCCTTCCAAGTAGCTGGAACTGCAGGCGCGCGTTACCACGCCCTGCTAATTTTTTGATTTATTGTAGAGATGAGGTCTCGCCAAGTTGCCCAGGTGGGTCTCGAACCCGCGGGCTCAGGCAATCTACTCACCTCAGCCTCCCAAAGCACGGGATTACAGGTTGAGCCACTGAGCCGAACCCGGTTTTAATTCAAATATTTTAATAGCAATCACATCTGAATGCTTTCTGGGTGATTTCTGAATAATTCATAGATTAGTTGGTGGCTATTTCATTGATTTGAGCTCTTTCCCACCAGGGTCGTAGACTCACAAGTTCAGGGCTGGAAGGTCATCCCCTCCAACACTAACATCTGATGCATTGGTTTGAACCCCTCTGATGCCAGGACATGCCCTCGCTCCTGCTCCTGAGGCCTCCAGTCTGTAAGCATTAACAGGTCATACCTCAGATGGAGTCCTTCTTTATTTATCTTTAGATTATTGCCCCACCTTTGGTATGAATGCTTCTCTCTTCACTACATGAGTATCAGTACGGGTCTGAGTACTAAGTTAGGTTTAGCATATGCAGAATTACTACCTTGATATGAAATGAGTTGGAATCTTTTCTATATCTGATTTTTCTCTCCCCAAACGTATTTCAATTTGTCTCTGTTGTTTGGGCACTGCAATTAATGTTTATTTTTATTCTGTGTTTTTCCAAGTTAGCTAATTATAGTTCATGGTGTCTCTGCGCTAGGTTAGTAGTGGGAAAAAAAGTCGAATCTATTGATTATGACTGTTGGAGATCCTGCCATTAAAAAAAAGGAATCTCTCACTTATATGGGAGAGAAAAGACAAAGTCCCAAAGAAGAAAGGTGGTGTGTTAAGGGCTCCTCAATAAGTTAGAAGCAGCACAAGTGAAACAACGTGTTCAGTTGTCTTCTCTGTTCCACCCTCTTCCAGTGGCATACCTTCTTTCCAGGGCCTCAATGAAGCTTTCTCTATCCTCCAACTGTCAGGTCTGTGTCTGTGCAATAGATTACCTATTCATCCTCATTTTTATTCACATGTATGTCCTTGCAACCAATACTTTATGACACAGGACGCTGAGTAAGCAAGTGTTTACATGTTACTTTAACTTAGCCTTGACTACAGCACTACTAATTCAACATGTTGGCCCCACTCTACTAGTGAGAAGAATAGAGTCTGGGGAATAAAGTTGGCATGCCTTAAAGCACATAGTCAGTAAATGGTATATCTGTGCCTCAAACCCAGGTTTGCTGTCCTCTCAAGAGGGTGACGTTCAATGCCAGAGATCACAGATCTGTTTCCAACATGAAGCACAACTCCTGGCTGTGTAAACCCCTTGGAGTGCAGTCTTTTTAAATGCCAAGGCAATGCATTTGAATTGAGGCAGACATTTAAATCCATGACACAGAGAGTCAGAAGAGTGGTTATCCTTAGAAGATGATAGTGACTGGAAGGGTTCATGAAGGGGCTTCTGGCTGCGAGGAATGCTCACTCCTGATCTGGGTGTTAATTATATGGGTGCGTTCACTTGTGAAAATTTATTAAGTTGATATTTACGATTTGCACATCTTTCTGTTTATGTATGCATTTATTGAAAAGTTTCCAGTAAACATTTAAAAGATATGTGTCTGGATTCTAAACCGTTGGTTCCTTTGTTGTGCTTTGTCTATATGTAAAATAGGCAGATTCGAAGCTGTCCCTCATTCTCCATCTTCCACGAAAAATTTACTAACCATTCCTTACCCATAGGGATCACTCCCTCTCCCATCCTGGCCTGTGGGGAGTAATTTGTGCACACTCTCCAGTGACTTCTCCACCCTTGGGGCCCGGGGTTCTCACATTCCTTCTCCTCTAGGCCTCACCTGCTTCCCTTCCTGAAGTTCCTTCCCCAGTCCCTCACCCTCACATATGCTTACCCCTTACCCGTACAGGCTCCTTTCTGCCATTCTGCACCCTTGGCCTCCTTTAGAAGACTTTTCTACATGATCTTTTCAGTTAGGGACAGGTCCATTCTCAGACCTAGCCCAAGCCCAGTCTTTCTCTCCACCTTTGCCAACTCCAGCTTCTGAGAGCTGGATGTCCTAAGAAGTCCACTTGCTGGTCTGCACCTACCCTCTTGACTGAGCCAGTCCTGACCTAGTTGGAAAATACATCAGGCCCCTTGATTTAAACAAAGCAACAGACTTCTCTGTGTTTCATTGTAACCAATGTCAATAATTACATTATGAAACTTTCAGGGATGCACTGAACATCAAAATAGATTTTTAAAAACAGCAGTTGGGGAAAGCAAGTGGGGAAAAAAAGAAACCCAGCAGTGATAACAACAGCAACAAGCATTAGGCACAGGCTCATTGTTTTTATTGACTGAACTATGGATGTCATATAACACATCGGTGACAAGGAGCTGAATACTAAATAGCCCCTGTCCTTAAGAAATTTCTAGCTTCAGGTAAAAAAACAAAACAAAACAAAAAAAACCAAACAGGCAGGTACACAATCAACTCTACAAAATGTCTATATTTTTATAGTAGTTTGCAGCTAAAAGTCATTTTCCTTCATACTCTCTATTAAATCTGCTTTTATAACAACCCTGCTGGATACATGTTATTAATACTCCTTTTTCAATACAAAGGAAACTGAGTCCTAGAGAAATGAAATCTTTTATCCAAGTTAACAAGAAGCACAGTCAGGATTTGAACCTTTGGTGCTTTTTGTTTTTTTCTGTTTTTAGTTTTATTCCTTAGGCCTTTTATTTATTTTGTTGACTTTTCGATCCAGAGTCATAGATAGTTGTGTTCTTCCATGTAGGCCACTAAATATGATGGCAATGCAATATTTCTCAGAAGAGAACTCTACTATTTTCCATAGCATTTCCTTCCAAGCAGTTGACATCATTCTACAAGTTTTGATGCTGGTGGTAATTTCTCCAATGAAAACTATTTGCTACACGATGTAAAATTAATGCCCTACTGCTCTATTTTTGTGCACACAAATGGATTTTTGTTTTAATGTTGAATCATAACATAATCTCTCTGAAGATATTTTAAAGGCAGTTAAACTCAACATGCGTAATACTAATAACATACTCAGTGAACCGAAGTGATGATAATATGTACAACTCTGATCTCACATGGGATCACAATAGCAACTATGTCATAACTGCCACCACCTGGCTGGCAGCAATTTTAAGATGCATTCTGATATAAAAAAGTTAAAATCTGAAAAATTCGTGATTTAGAATACATGAAACACAGTACAGGTTTTTTGTTTTTGTTTTTGTTTTTGTTTTGGTAAGAATTCAATTATTTCAGGCTAGCCTGCAAGATACTTTCAAAAACTAAGTCTCACATATGCATACTTGGTATCTGCGATGCAAAATAAAATAATGGTAACCTAATATTTATTAGATGTTTATAGTGTGCAAAGAACATGTTAGCCATTGCCATATATGTTGTTTAGTTGGATTATTACAATAGGCCAAGGGTAACCAATGCCTTCCCACTTTACAGAGTAGTTTTAAAAACTATACTGGATATACCTAGCATACCTTAAGACACATAAATCTGTGCTCTTGAAATGAATGAATATGTAGATATTCAGTTACTTGGTCATGTTCAGGCAGTTAGTTGATGTTGAATCAAAGAACGAATTCCTGACTTGTCTGATTCAAAGTCCATACTTTTGGCAATTGCCAACCTGGTTCTCAGGGAGGAACTATACAATCTGACAACTAATGGGAGTCAAAAATGTTTGCTTAGTCAGTTGGAGAGAGGAAGGAAGGAAGGAAGGAAGGAAGGAAACAGAGGAGAGAGAGAAGGAGAATTAGAGGAAGGAAGAAAGAAAAAAGGAAGAATGAAAGAGAGATAATAAGAAGAGGGTAATAAATAGAGAAATAAAAATAGAGTAAAAATGTAGGAAGGAAGGGAAAAAAGAAACCAGAAAGGAAAAATGGAAAGAGGAAACATGAAAAAAAAAAACTGTCAACAACAGATAAATATTAAGTAACTGGGTTAGAAAGATAATGCTTTTGCAAGGTCCTTGTTGGCTTTTATCCAGATTTCACTAGTTTTACAAGTGATTCCAGCTCAAGTTCTCTAAACATCAGTTTTTGAAGGCATAAACCAGCTCTACAAATGCCACTTGTTTTCAGGTTCTTTACCAACAGGGGCTTAATAAGTAACACATTTGCTCAAAGTGAACTTAGGAAATCAATATCTAAGAATGTGTCTCACTGGTCAGCTACGTGAGCGAATAAACCACTAGGATTGTATACATCATGTGCATATGTTTAAACTAGAGTCTTACTAAGAAACTAGAAGTTACTTGTATTGTAAAACAGAATTCCAGGCGTAAATTATCCACCCCACTAAATACTGATATTCAAGCAAAATTCAAGAGAGCAGTTGGAAATGCTCCTTTAAGAGGTAGACTCGTTTTGAGCATTTGAACCAAGATCCAGTGCAATGGGAGGGCAAAGACTGTTATCATAGGCAAACGTTTTCTTTCTCCTTCATCTGTATATCTTAATAATTCTTTTTATTTTTTCATTTCCGGTTAAAGTTGTCATCTAAATCAGAAAAGTTCTTGATACGCCATATATAATATATACGTATGTGTGTATGTATATATATATGTGTGTGTGTGTGTTTGTATTACTACACAGAGAAATTTCTAGTTTCTCAATAAGTGTCTAGTTTAAACATATACACACGATGTATACAATCATGGTAGTTTACTCATAGTTGATCAGTGAGATGCATCCTTAGGTATTAATTTCCTAAGTTCACTCTGAGCAAATGTTTTGTGTGTGTGTGTATAGTAATCTAATTTTAGTAATAGTAATAGTAATGAGAAGAGTAATGGAATAGGAGCCAAGAGTCCTGGGTTCTAATGTTACTTTTGCTACACATTTACCACCTGACCTTGGACAAAGTGCTTCACTCCTCTGGGTCCTTTTAAAAACAAAATCCATGACTATGTAAGCACTGGTAGATTCAGGGACATGCTGCTAAACAGACAATGTTATTACACCATCTCAGTGTCTCAGGGTTGTAATAAATAGAGAGAACTTTCAATACTCCCTGAAATATCATTTTGTTTTTAAATAAGAAATTTTAATTGAACCATAACAGTAATACTCATTTCTCATAGAAACTTTGGAAAGTATAGAAAATGTGAGATGGAAGGAATGGATAATTTTATCATGCAGAGATAGCCATGATTAATATTTTGATTGTATTTCTTCAGTATTATTTATTATATTTCTTCAGTTTAATATATGCATACTTATAAACATGTTGGCTATAGATTTTTTGGTTTGTTTTTTATTACTTGTTTCTTTATACAATCTCCTAAGTCATCAAATAGTCTTTGAAAACCTGATTTTTAGTGACTCCCTAGAATGTCATCAAATGGATTAACCATAATTAATTGGAGCATTTTTCTATTCTTGGTCTTTTTAGTTATTTGGATTATTTTTGCTATTACAAAAATGCCTTTGTGAGCAACTATATACCTGGAAATATGAATATATTTATGCTTTTGCAAATAATAAATTTAGAAGGATAAGAATTACTAAGTTAAAGAACTAGGACTAATTTTAAATTGTCCTGCAGAAAACTTGTAGCAATTTATCACACCAGGAGATTAGGAGAGTGTTATTGTACACCCACTTAACAATGTCAAGTAGCACGTTAACAATAGCAATTAAAAAAAAAAACTCCACAACACGTTCTTTCAACCTACTGAGACCAAATTTTATTTTACTGATGTGTTAATATTTCTTTCTTTGGTTACCAGTAAGATTAACATTATTGATTTGTTTACCATTTGCAAGACTTCTTTTGTAAGCTACTTTTTATATTCTTTGCACATATTTTTTTAGGAGAAGGTAGATGTTCTTGCTTTTCCTATGTATTTAAAATTTTTAAAGGATAAGGACATAAAACACTGCTGTGCTTGCTGTAGATATTTTTTGCCGCATTTTCTTTTATTATTGTTTAAGGTGTTTTGTTTATAATATCTAAGGAAATATATTTTTAGGATAGAAGTCAAATTCCCTGAAGGCATGGAAATATATCACTTCCTACCAGAAATACATTCTTTTGGTATTAGCACAGAGCTTTTAAAATAATAAACATTAAGATTCACATTAGAATTGTCCCTCTCAATTTTTTCAGAGTGGCCAAATTCTCAGTCCACAAGACTAGGAAAGGCTAAAATTTTCATTAAAAAATTCTATAATTTTTAAAATGCAAAGTATCTAAAGAATAATGCAAAAATCACATGAAAAGTGATGTTTTCTGTCGTTTCTCTTATAGTAGTAGCCATGATGTTAGACAATTTCTTACATGAGGGAATATTATTGCTACTGAAGAGCCTAACAGAATATAACTGAAGAAATGGAGTCTTTCTCTAAAATGACAGAAAAGAGGGGAAAAAGCCTTGGTCTGAATCCCATGAAGCAAATGAACTGAACGCTTTTTAGAACTGGGAGTTCAGAATTTGGATATTTTTGGCATCACTGATTTTTTAACATTAATCTTGGGCTATTTTAACCCTTTAGAAATGTAAGCCTACTTACATATTTCCCCCATTTTAATGTTATCTTGAATAGTTGCATGCCTCCCTCTCTTGCTCAGCCATCAAGCCTGCCTCTGTGCCCCTTAGCTTGAACCTGGTCAGCACAGTCCGCCATGTTATTTACTGTTTCTAGTTGTAATGTTGAACTATGAACTAATCATCTCCTGTGTGCCACACACCTGGCCCAGATCCTCCCTGCAGCTGACCTAATGTTACATCTACTTTCCTGAAAAAAAAAAAAAGAAAAGAAAAGTCATGCGTTGCAGCCCACTGAGCTATAACTACTGCTAAAATTCTGGAGTCTTTCTTTTTCTCCAGTATGTCTTCTGTGCCTATGTACAGATATTATACATGCTACTGTGTCTCACTTGTTCATTTGAAATTATGTTGTCATTTTCCACATCTCTAATTTTTAGTGAGTACAGAATAACTAATTCAACTACTCATCAATAGATAGAATTTTAAGATGCTTTCTATTTTTTCCTACTTTTAGTAATGCTGATTGGACAACCTAGCATTTATAGCTTTGATTGCACTCCAATTATTTTCTCAGGTCAAATGTCTAGAACTAGGGACATTGTGTAAAAAAGAAAATGTAGATATATAAGCCTCTAAGGTATGCATACATAGTAAAACAATGCAAAAATACATCAAAACATGTTTGCTTGCTTTTTTTATTTTATAAATGTTTACATTGAGAAAGGAAGAGTGTTTCAGTACATAGCAATATTCTGCCTTGTGTTCTTTAGGATGTATATCAGCATTTCCAATTTTTAAAAGTAATAGTCATTACCTAATTTAGCATAACAAGAATTTAAAAAGCAAACATAAAGGAAAAGCGTTAACATGCTTTCTGATACAGACGTTAAGAGGCTCCAGCTAGAGAATTATTTTATTTTCACCAAAGGTTTCTAGCCCTTGACATCAAGGTCTTTCTGCTCTTGCAGTGACAAGATTTGCCCTAGCCTGAAAACCAGGAAAAGGAAACAACACTCTTTAGCTGAGGAGAGAGGAGAGCCTGACAGGGTGGACTGATAGGGGTCCGAGTGATAAGATACTGGAGCAACAGTCCCTGCGTGCACAGGGAGGAGGTAACCAGAAGGCCCCTATCTGTTTGCCAGCATATGGCTGGGGGCAGACAGGCATGGTGATGTCAGGTTTTGGGGGAAGGATAACCAGAGCTAAAACTGCCTTTGCCTTGGTTGTTAAGAACTCTTAGCTCAGATCTTCTTAGAATTCCAAATAGGACTTTTATCCTAACATTACTAGGTTATTAACTTCAAAAATGCTAGGATGAGCAGATCCTCCTGTGTGATACATGCAACTCTTGACGAGTTGGTCCTAGCCTATCATTTTGGTTTTATCCGTTGCTGCTTCTTCCTGCTTCATCTCCCATTAACACATTCCACTCTGCTCTGTGTTTCCTGGACTGAAAAATCATGCCACTTCACGTCTCTAGGTCTTTGCTTAACACTGTTCCCTCTCCCTAAAAAGCCTTTCTTCCATTTGGCGATCTGGAATCCCCATCTTTACTCCTGAATCACTTTCCTTCCTATCTCCATGGAAATAATAGCTTTCTTAATCATCTTCTGGTGGTGCTGGGTTCCTGCTTCCGTAACAGTCACAGTTTCACTGCATCATAGGTTGTGATGTCTTTCTCCATAGTCTGGACTCCTTGAGAGTGGGTTCTGTGCCTTCAAACAAGCCTTATAATTTTAGGGTCTAGATTAAGTCCCCAACAACATGGATAGTAATAAATAACTTTTTTATAGGCGGAAGGAAAGAAAACTAAACAAAAGAAAGAGAAGAAATAAAAAAGAGAGGGAAAAAATAAATGCTAATAGAATGTTTACTGCATTGAATTTAAGTTGCTGCTTATGTTCAAAGTGTAAGAACAAGCACGTTTGGATTTGCTGTCTAAAACCTGGAGCTGTACAATTGTGTGAAGGATCTCTCAACTGAAGATTAATTCAACTATCTGGAACATGGGAAAGAGTCTGAAGGAGGAAGCAAAGACCTATGAAGAGCAAGCATAAATATATGAGACTCATGCCCAAAAGCCCATGCATAGGTGTTTCCTACCTCTCATGACATCACTCAGAGTGGGCTCCTTCTGTGTTACTTACTTGTCTACTGCTCTGAGAAATTAAGCTAAGTGTATTTCCTAGAGCATACATATTTCTTTTTTAAAGCAGTGAATGCCTGAATCATTTGCATAAAGAGGTGTACCATTTTGTTAGGAAATGACATTCCAGTTCCCAGAAGTATTAGTCGATGGAGGTAGATTAAAATCCAAATATAGTTCAGCATACTCCTGGATCACATACCATTTGAGGAATGCCAATCTCCCCAAAGTCATTTGCAAATGTTTAGCTTAAGAACAATGGGGTGTTTATTACTCCACTACCCTCTATCAGGAGTGAAGATCATCTTCACAAGCATTCAATGGGAAATGGCAAATTTGTACATGGTAGAGGGAACTTCATTCAACAAAGTCATTTTGGGTTGAAACTAGAACTCCAGTCACAAAGTCCACACAGCCTCCTGACATCTTAGCTGAACTCTAGTGAGGGCTATGCTCATCCTTGGGACCATCTCTTTTCCTTTTAAGAGTGCATTTGATTCAGTCACCCATTTTGCAAAATTGACCCTGAAGCAGAATCTGTATTAATGAGACAAACACACTGGAAAATAGGTGGGACATTCTAGGATTTTGAAGTTGGTCTGCACATATTTCTCTTTAATTTTAAATTTGTTTATATTTTTAATTCAGAAGGAACAAAAAACTTTAAAGTGAAAAACTCCTTTTCATCTTACTCCCTACCACCCAAATTTTAGAATCCTCTAATATTATCTACTGCTAATGTGTCTTTTCAGAGGTGTTTTATTCTAATACAAGTAAATGTACATGTATGTGGATGTGCACATTTGTTTTTTGTTTTTTGTTTTTTTTGAGTTGGAGTCTCACTCCGTCGCCCAGACTGAAGAGCAGTGGCCGCTCCTGGTCACCGCAGCCTCGACCTGCTGGGCTCCGGCGATCCTTCCGCCTCAGCCTTCCGAGTAGCCGGAACTACAGGCGCACGCTACCACGCCCAGCTAATTTTTAATTTATTGTAGAGATGCGGTCTCACCAAGTTGCCCAGGCGGGTCTCGAACCCGCGGGCTCAGGCAATTCACTCACCTCAGTCTCCCAAGGCACGGGATTACAGGCTGAGCCACCGAGCCCGGTGGATGTGCACATTTGTTTGTGTGTATATAATATTATATTATATTAATGTCACATATAATATATACTTATATATGGTATACTTGTCATACATGAACACACTCATCTATGATTTTTTTCTCCTTTTGAATACAAACGATAAACATCACATTCACTGTTCTGAAACTTGCCTTTCCATTTAACTAAGTACTTCTGAGAAACTTCCCTATCAATTTATAATACACTACTTAATTCTTTGTTATGGAGGCAGGGCATTTTAGTACATGAAAACCTCATTTTACTCATCTAATACTGAGGTACATTAAGGCTGTTTCCAATCTTTTATTATTACAATCAATGCTATAAGGAATAATTCTAAATATACTTAATTTTGCATATATTTTGGTTTTACTTAGCTGTAAAATAAAGTTGTCAAGGAGAAATTGTTGAATTAAAGGCTAGGTGTGTTTATAATTTTCTTTTCTTGAATTTTTTAGATTTACTGTTTGAGTAACTAATACATGTACGTGGCACACAACTCAAAAGCAACAAAAGGATAAATAGTGAAAATGAATCTCTCTAATACACTTTTCCTCTAGGAACCAGTTCCTGTTTATTTTTTATTTTTAAATTTGAATTTTAATTATTTGCATATTATGCATATTTGTTTCCAGTGATATTCAATGTATGCATAAATGCTTGTTTGTACATACCCATGCATGTTTATGAGTGTGTATACATGCATAAATAAATTCACATAAATCTTTGTGGGAGTGTGTATGTGTGTCTTCATTGTTTCAATGTATAGTTTCCAAAAACTTTTGCAAGATACTGGTTCACAGATTGACATCAGACATTAGATTAACCATTCTTCTTTAGGACACACTCCCTTATTGTGCCTCAGCTTAGTCTCAGTTATATTTGATGACACCTAAGCTGGTGACCATGTAAAATTTGGGGCAATCTTACATATTTTTGGCTGAATGATAATTTGAAAACACATTTTGAAATTTAAAATGCACTTCGTTTTTGGCTTAGCAATGCCACTGCTAGGGATTTTACCTGGTTTTTGTAGCTGTTCTCTAAGATCAGTGTTGAATAATATTCAAGAAACATTGTTTTTAAAAGTAAACAGCAAAAAGAAAGAGCAAAACCTGGACAAATTAATGAGCTTATCAATATTGAAATGCTTATCTCAATCATGGTACATCTTTGGATGTTATGAATCTGAATGTAACAAAACCAAATGAACTCCATAAAACTCTAAGGATAAGGAAGGCAAGATGAAGAATAATGTGCATAGTAGGAACTGGTTGTGTCAATGAAAAAGAAGGCATATATTCCTAAGTAGCTCTTAATGGTAGTGGCCTTTGAGGAGAACAAAGGGATGGGAATGGAAAGACTTCTACTTTTTCATAGGGCACTTTCTATATTATAATATACATGTGCATATATGCTTTGATTTTATTTATTTTATTTTTAGATTGGAAAATATAGTTTATTTAGAAAGTAAATTAGAGAGGGAACAGATTCATCTCACCAAGATAGGGGAGGGGACCGAAGTTAAGAAAACATGGCAGCCATAGCTCAAAGAGTACATACCTGCCCAGTGTTTAACAAAACAATGGCCCATATATATTTTTAAAATACACCAATAGATGTCAAAGGTAATATATCTTGGAAGGCAGCAAATGAGCTATTTTTTGTCATTCCTTTTACTTCTCCTTATTAAAATATATATATTTATAATAAAACAAAAGAATTTTATACGTGGGAGAAGAAAAGCTACCCAGTCTTAAAGATGTAGTATGACTTTTAGCCAAATTGTGGCTTCTTATGTCTTTCTTGCATTGGTTGCATCAAAAACACATTGAAAGCTAGACACTGAGACAAATTTCAGGGATCAGTCCCCAGAGATTTTGATTCAGCAGGGCTAAGGTGGAGTTCAATGTGCATAATATAAATGAATAATGGCAACAACAAAATGTTGGTGCACACTCTCATGTGGGAACCACTAGCAAGGTCAAATGCTGTGGTTTAATGTATTTATGAAGTAACCCTCAGATTTGGAGTTGGGATGCCAGGATACTATATCTTCTCATATATAATCAACTTATTTGTATTGTTTTGATATATCTGTGGGATAGTATAGTAGAGTAGAAAACATATGGGCTGTGAAGTCAGAAGAAACTCAGTTTGAGTTTGTCTAACCTCTCTGAAATGTTATCCTTACCTAACAAGGCTAGTATGAAAATCAGAGTTACAACCGGGCTCGGTGGCTCAACCTGTAATCCCAGCACTTTGGGAGTGGACTGACTGTGCCAGCGGGTTCCAGACCTACCCGGGCAACTTGGCAAGACCTCGTCTCAACAATACATAAAAAATTAGCTGGGCGTGTAGTACATGCCTGTAGTACCAGCTGCTTGGAAGGCTGAGGTGGAAGGATCACTGGAGCCCAGCAGTTCAAGGGTGTGGTGGCTGAGAGCATGCCACTGCACTCCAGCCTGGGCACCAGAGTGAGACTCCAACTCAAAAAAAAAAAGATAATCAGAGTTACTACATATAAAATATTTAGCAAAGTATGCAAGATGTAGATGTGCTCAGTAAGTGATAGTTATTATTATTTCTAGAAGCAGACACAATACCACTTGTTTATTTTTTTTTTAAATTTATATGCTAAAATATAGCAGGTGCTGGAAGTCAAATGATCAGTGAGTCAAATACACAAAATAGAAAAGCACTGGCAGAGTGGTATTTTGGGGTAGAGCGAGGGCTCTTACGCAGTCCTACTCTTAGGACAGCTTTTAAAAAGCTACCTGTCAGGGCTCTCAGAGGACTTTTAATTACAT
Source organism: Tarsius wallacei (assembly GCA_963574415.1). NCBI lineage: Eukaryota > Metazoa > Chordata > Mammalia > Primates > Tarsiidae > Tarsius > Tarsius wallacei. Next base: position 26,100 of record CAUYQG010171198.1, on the reverse strand, counting down.
TAATCTCAAGTGCAGTGTGATTTCATCCTAGGTTGCAGCAGCAACTACAGTTCCAGGGAGTGGGAAATTGGTAATCAATCACAGCATCTAGAATCTAGAGAGGAAAATGATATATTTAACACCATTTTGTTCACCTTCTGTCCAGATCCTGAGTTCCCCAGGGCATTCAGGCACATTTTAGGGACTTGCTTTTAAATATTCCAAGGAATTAATGTGTCATGATGCTGAATATAGTGTTAAAACCAGAAGAGACCTCAGAGATGACCTCCTTATTAGTTCATTAATTAATTTGTGCATCCATTAAACATAACTCCATCTCCCAATGATTTGACATCTACCATGAAGCAGGTATTATGTGAATCACTTTCCATCTGTAATCTCCAATCCGAAAGTCACCCATCAAGAGAGGTATGGTTGCCACATCTTACATTTGAAGAACTGAGATTCAGAGAGTTTCAAGAAGCTGTCTGAGGTGACGTCATTCACAAGGGGTGGAGCTGGCATTGGGAGCCAGGCATGTCTGGATACAGAACTCATAATCTCTCACTCTACTCCATTACATGCTCTACATCCCAGACAGCTATGCAGTCGGCCTGTGCCCATAGAATAGTACACTGACATGGCAAGTGACCTTGTCATGGAAAGATGAGTGTCCAACTCAGAAGAGGCTCCCATTCTAGACCTGCTACTTGAGAACTGTGTGATTTGGGCCAGCTCCTCATCTGAGCTTTCTCTGGCTTTAGGCTTTCAAATGAAATAGGACCCATCCCTCCCCACCCCAAGCAGTGGAAGAGAAAGGTTTGGGAGTTTGGTGGGGGAGGAGCTTGAGTTTTTCCTGGTCCCTTTTGCTCTAATCTCTTTCCTCTCAAGTACAATTAAGACTATTTTACTGTCTCATATTGCTGTTCTTGTTCCATAGGGCATTGTCTCAGATGAGACACCTTTATTTACACCTTTATTTTTCCTAGGTTTTTCCCCTTCAAAATAGCGTGTACATCAGATATTATTTGAATGCGTGCTAGAGTTGAAAGACTATTCTTCTGAGTCCCCCACCTTATTAGTGTAATTAGTTCTCTACCACCTATACTCAGCTTCTGGCTGAATCTACATCATCTTTTCCTAAATCCTATACATTCTCTTTCAGCGCATTAAGGTCCCCTAAAGGTAATAATTCAGGGAGACCTACTTCCCTCTGCAACAAACCATGCAAAGAGATGAATGGCAAAAACTGAGGCAGCTAGAGTAGCATGGACCTACTCTCAGAAGGGCTCGGACCCTAAGCAAAGGATTGCTAACATTACAAAGAAAAGCACAGCTCTGCTAGAGGGTTTCCATAGAGCAGAGTGGCTTCATTCGCTTTAGAAAGTTTCCTTTGGTGGTAGTTGGAGGATGCTTAGAGACCATCTTCCAAAATGCTAACACGCTATTGTAGCCATGTTGCGTTATCTCTTCTTATCTCTGCACACTACTAGTACATAGTGCCTTGCAATTACATTAAGTAGCAGGAAGACCCTTCAAGTACTGCTTAGACCATCAACAAAATGAAAATGTGAAACATGCGACTGGGTTCAGGTTCAAGTTCATGGTGGGAGGTAGATTTTCTAGGATGAGGTTTTCTAACCAGGGAGCTATCAACTATTACAAAGGGGCCTTGTGTTTTTGGAAGTCAGAATTTTGATTTGCACATATTTATTTTCACTGTTACCTTTCCCCAGTAGCGCCAGTGTCTACTGCCACCGCCCTCACTTCCGTCCTCTTCCAAACTCTGTATCAGCACTGAGCCCTCAGGGAAGAGGAAAGCAGTCTGCCTCACCTAGGCCTCTGAAAGCCAAACAGCAGGCTCCTGTCTCCACGTTTAACGAGGAAAGTCCCAAGTCAGGAAGACTGGTGCCGAGGTTTTATGGCGGCTCAGGGCCAAATGGCTTAGCCAGGAATTCAACCAGCACTGCCCTCTGTCCCCTGGGAGCTGCAAAACACAAACAGCTCTGGTAAAAACGGGAGAGCAATTTCCCAAGCAGGAGACTGGGAGCTTTTAACGAGCTAAGGAGAGCCTGCCACTCCTCCTCCCCTGGTCCTCTGGTCTGGCTAATTAGATTCCGGGCTTCAAGGAGTCCTTTGATCGCCCAGAGACTGTACAAAGGGCAGAGGCTCAGAGGGTCAATGGTACTAGATTGAGTTGACAGTAATAGTAAGCCACACAATGGAATTTCAGACATTTTGGAAGGTTTCTCTTCCTTTTTACCCTCTCCTGCTTCTTCCTTCCTCTAAGTCATGCCTCAAATTCTACTAATGGCACAGTTTTAAATGTTTCAAAGAAAGATGGAATGGTCAAAGGAAGCCTGCACATTTTCCTGGAGAAGGATGGGAGACACTCTCAATTATGACATTCATTCATTCATTCATTTACTCATTCATGCATTCTTTTCTTTTTCATTTGACCTACTTAGATTCTCAGCTAGATATTGGGAAACAGAGATGACCATGTTTTACATTTAAGAAAGAGAGATAATCTAAGTGCATAAAAAGTTACCAAATAATTAGGAAAGTTACCCCCAAAATACTGCAGATAGAGCATAATAGTTAATGAGGGTGAGGGGGTAAAGTAAAATGGGGACATTGGACTGGGTCTTATAAAATGAATTATTTTTTATGTTAAAACACAAACAAAAATGGCAAGATAAGTGAAAATTGAGGTGTTATAAGGATGAAAAAGACATTTCAGGAAGTTGGAAAGATATGAACAAAGGTCAGATGATTGAATATTACCAAGAAGTATGAGATTCAGAGCGATGGGTACGTGAACTCTGACCTGACCCTCAGTAGAATCAAGAGCCTGTCTCCAGGTCCTACCTATGCTTGAAGGGGCACAAGAGGAAGGACTTGTCTACTCCCAACTCTGACACCTACCCAAAGCTGGAGATACTTGGTATAATTTTCAAAAGGCAGATTTGTTATAGACCGACTGTTTGAGTTGGTCCCAGATTTTTATGTTGAAGCCCTAGCCCCGAGTGTGACTGTGTTTAGAGATGAGATCTGTAAGGAAGCAATTAAAATTAAATGAGATAATAAAGGTAGAACCCTAGCCGAGCTCTGTGGCTCAGCCTGTAATCCTGTGCTTTGGGAGGCTGAGGTGAGTGGATTGCCTGAGCCCGCAGGTTCGAGACCCACCTGGGCAACTTGGCGAGACCTCATCTCTACAATAAATCAAAAAAATTAGCTGGGCGTGGTAGCGTGCACCTGTCGTTCCAGCTACTTGGAAGGCTGAGGCAGGAGGATTGCCGGAGCCCAGCAGGTTGAGACTGCGGTGGCCGGGAGTGTGCCACTGCACTCCAGTCTGGGTAACAGAGTGAGACTCCTACTCAAAAAAAAAAAAAAAAAAGGTAGAACCCCACGATCTGAAAGGATTAGTGTCTTTATGAGAGGAGACACCACAGAGCTTGCTATATTCCTCTCTCTGCACTGAGAAGAAACCACATGGGATACAGCAAAAAGGTGGCCGTCTAAAAACCAGTTACAAACGCCTTGCCAGATACCAAATTAGTTGAAGCCTTGGACTATGAGAAAATAAATTTCTCTTGTTTAAGCCATCCAGTCATTTTTCTTTCTTTCTTTCTTTTTTTCTTTCTTTTTTTCTTTCTTTCTTTCTTTCTTTCTTTTTTTTGTTATAGCAGCCTGAACTAATACAGGGTTTCAGGAGCCCTTACCTTTGCTCACAGAGACATCTTTTATGGGAAAATCATCTTTTATCAGAAATTGATTAGGCTCCAAATATTGTAATATAATTCTTCCCCAAAATTTCTCACCTTCGCTTTAAGATAAATGTATGTCTCCATTTTTTTTGCCACAAGTTTCCTTATTTTCCTTCCTTTTAATGTCAGGTGACATAATCTGGCTAATAGATGATGGGAGGAAGCAAGGCATGATTTCTGCTTGAGCAGGAGCTGTAAGGGTCATTGCATGGTCCTAACATTCCTCTTCTACTTCTGCCATGAGAATAGCAGGTTCCAGGTAGGTGTTACCTCTTTAGTCCAGATCCCAGAAAAAAGAAGATACCTAAAACCAAGTCATAGCTGCTGCAGTCAACACACAGTGACTGCAGCTAATATAGAATGTGGAAGAAACATAAACCTTTGCTGATGTTGAGGCTGTTTGTTACTATCACATAACAAAGAAGATGCTGACTATTGCACCCATCATACCATCAGCACAAACTCTTTGTGGATGCAATAACACACATTATATAATTTTGTATTACTTTTTTTGTCCCAAGTGTTTATTCTGTTAGTCTTCTCCCATATTACCTTCTTCACTCCTTTTTTATCAGAATTTTTTTTCCTTAACTCTTGGGACTTAGCTCAGGCATCAGTTCTACTAGGCGTCTTCTCTCAAGACCCTGTGAGTCGGACCCATGGTTGATGACCCTAAACTCTTATGCGTGGTGTCATCACTGCATTCACCAGGAAGGACAGAAAGAATTTGTATCAGCATCTAACTTCTTAACTAGACTTTAGAGGGTGGGGATCTTGTTTAATTCATTACTCTCCATAACATCTGGCAAATGGCTGGCACACAAGGGTGACTTTAAAAATGAGCCATCTCCATGTCATAGAAATTTTGAATCCTTGGAACCTCTGGCCCAGTCCTCTGGGATTCAGCCTCTTCAGATAGCTGTTTGGCTGAAGGACCCCATCCTGTGTGGATTAAGAGTGGTGTGCCATGATCAGTGTTATCACTGTGAGATCAGGGAGAAGATCCATGAACATAATGGGGGTAAACTCAGTGCAGTGGTGTCATATCAAAGTCATAAACAAATTTGACTAAGATGAGCATGTCCTCCACTGCACAGATGCTGCCACATCTTCAGCTCAGTAAGACTGACCTGACATGATTTTCAGGTGTTCATGTCATAGCAAGGAGGAATAAGGGAAGAAGATAAGGGCCAACTTGGTAAGCATGCAGTTTTTCCAGCATGACCTCCTCAGTTTCATAACACACACACACACACACACACACACACACACACACACACACGCACACTTGTCACAAACCAAAAGATTGACTGGGAAAAGACAAAATAATCTAAAATTGCTGTACTAAAATCAGCAGAGAGAAAAAAATGCTGCTTCAAGCACTAAATATACACTCAGTAAGTGTTGGTTTATGTTTAGAATCAGATTTTAACTCAGCATCATAATAAAGAGACCAGAAAAATGATGCTGTTTTGAAACAAATGATAATTGGATTGAAACTTATATTTTAAATATACTTGTTGTGTACTTTCCCTCTGCATGTTTCTGTGCTAAATAGTGAAAAAGGAATAAAAAGACATGTCTACTGTCTTTTGAGTACCTCTGAGTTGGATGAGAGAAACAATCTCCAAAACAAATGCATTCGAACATTTGTTAGAAATGCTGCCATAGTCTTTTCTGAAGGGAACAATGGAAGTACAGAAAGGGAGTCATTAATTTAGCTCGATAGGTCAGGAAAGTCTCAAAGAGATAAGACGTGGTGTGAGCTTTGAAAGATGAGTTAGTACTCAATGGCAATGGAGAATTTCAACACACACACACACACACACACACACACACACAATCCTGATTTGTGATATAAAATGCATGGACTGTATTTTTAATAAAGAAAAGCATCTCTAAACAAATGAATTCCTCTGGAGATGTGGAGCAATTATGCCAGAGAAAATACATGATATGTAACACTTGATTCAATATAATTGATTCACTAAGCAAATAATATTCATTGACATTGTGATTTTACAGTCTCTGTTTATTCAAAATATCTCCTAGACTTGGATATCAGTGGACAAGAAGACTTCACTGTAACCCAGTAGAACAATACTTTCCCATTTGTCTCCTAGCTTAATGATTCAATTAAGGCGATGTTGTAGCTGAATAGAAAATTAAATGGACTCAGAATTTGAAACACTTGGTCGCTGTCTTTTTCTGACTGCGTTTCACTGAAAAAATACCTGGGACTCTGTTTTTCATCTGTGAGGTGGGAAGAAAAGTAGTATAATATCAGCATGATATAAAAAAGATAGCAAAATAAGGTATTAGTACATACTAGGCAGCCAGCTGAATGACATAATTATTTTAACCTCCAATATTGATAAAGCCTATTAATAATCAAATGGCCTCTGCTATTTCCAGAAATAAAATCAACACATTATTTAAGAATTATGAAAATATATTGTTCTTTAAAGACTATGCAAAACACTTTGTGTAGACTCTGACAGCAAATTCAAAATAAAAATTGTGATGTCCTAATGGACCATGCCAGAATGTCATCTTACCCTTGTCTTTGTGTCTTCTTTACCATATATAGAAAAATAATGGATTTAAGAACATTTGGAAATAAAGTAAAGCCTCTTTTGTGTTATGTGTCCTTAAATAAACACTGTTTTTTCAAAAAAGTCAAAGAATTGTGTGAAGTTTGCTCTATTCGGTATCAGATTTAACTTTCAGTACCCAAATATGACATTGTTACTTTTCTACTCACATTGTTTTTGAAGGCTTTCATGTTAGAAAAGGTAAATTCAGGCCTCCATAGGTGTTCTCTGGCAGGGATAGCACTTTCCTACTCAGTCCAGCCTGTGGTTCTGCAAGGGTCAGCTGGTTGCCACCACAGGCAGGCAGAGTGTATTGTGAATTCTCTAGTTGGCTGGGCCTCTGCCTTTACTCTGATGTCAGTGGGGCTACTGCCTGGGCCCCACTGTCTGGTGACACCACTGCCTGGGCTATTCTATCAAGCAGAGGTGCTGGCTGGGTACTGCAATGGCTTCTGTGCAGGCAGTCACAGGATGTATTCTTAGCCAGGCAATTCTGCTATCTAGGATGCAATTGGACAGAGCTGCAGGTTGGGCTCCAAAGTTAGATGAAGCTGCTTCTCTGGGCAGCTGGCTTCAAAGTCCATACTCCTTAGAAATGCATGATTGAGGATTGTATTCCTATCGGGGTGAAGCTGTGGGGTAGACTTCTAGCTGAGTTGAGTGGTTGGTTGGCCTCCTGGATCAAGCATGTCTAACCTCTAGCTTCTCTAAAATCCACGGAGACAGGAGCCTTCCTACCTGGGCAGGGTCATTGTACCAGCCTTTTGGCTTGATTCTCATAGTTTGACACATAGCTGAAATGTTATGTCAGAAATGAATTCAGCCACATAGGCTCTTCAAAAAACCAGAAAAGTGCCTTGAACACAAGGACTCTCTTCTGGCATTTGTTTTAGGTTAACATCCATGACATGTCCTAGAGCCTTGGCTTTATCAGTTTGTATGTGAGTTGTTTTATGTGTGAGTGTGTGAGATCTATATTTATATCTATTTTTTAGAGAGATAAATATACATTAGCTAATAGTTTATATACTAATGTTATGTGCATTAAGGGAGAGCAACTTATATTTACGAAACAAAATTATAAAACATTGGAAGCATCAGGTTATGCTGAGTTGCAACACGGTTTAACAACTCATAGTATGTGTCTTTAAATGACATTTTATTTCTTTTCTAACTCAGAGTCTCATTCTATCACCCTGGCAGGAGTGCAGTGGCACACTCACGGTCACTGCAACCTCACCCTGCTGGGCTCAGACGTCCTTCAGTCTCAGCCTTCCAAGTAGCTGGAACTACAGGTGCATGCCACCATGCTTGGCTAATTTTTTGATTTATTGTAGAGACATGGTCTCGCCAAGTTGCCCAGGCTGATCTCAAACCCGTGGGCTCAGGCAATTCTCTTGTGTTGGCCTCCCAAAGTGCTGGAATTACAGGCTTGAGCTACCGTGTCCAGCCGACATTGTTTTATTTTGATAAATCATGTTGGGGGTAAATATTCTTTTATATTAATAATCATTGTGGTCTTTTTTTTTCTCTCAGAACTCTGTCCTGTTACCCTACTGACCACATTGCGTTCAGGTAGCCAGTTCTATGACAGAAGAATGCAGAGAGCAAAAGTGACAGATCTAGGTGATGTGGGTACAATAGAAGAAAGCCAACATAACATTTAATTGGTCAGATGTAACTTGCCATTCTCCTGGTCAATTACAATTATTAGATTAAGTTTGCCTGTCCTGGAAAGAGGAGAAGGATAAACAGAGGGATGGAGGCAGAGAATTTTGTGGTAGAGTGATAGAATGACAGTTGCTAGGTAGAATGATTGATAGATAGATAATCAATATATCTATATATAACATTATAGATCAATGAATACATCTATATATTGATATATTCCAATAGAATCTCATTTTTTCCATCTAAATAACACAAACACTTGAACTTAATATATGAGGTCCCTTTCAATGATAACATTCTAGGATCTTGATTCCATAAATCAGAGTGCCATAATTTAAAAAAATTTATTTTAAAGATGTGGGGTACAATTCAGGGTTAAGTATACAAATGGAGGTGTGCACCCCCACCAGAATCCTACTTCTGCCACTCCCACTTCCCGCTCCCCCCGGCAATTTCCCACTACTGACAATCCTTTTCTTATAGTATTACAATAATTGTTCAAGGTCCACTTATGAGTGAGAACACATGATACTCACTTCTTTGTTTCTGTTATAGATCACTCAGTACTATGTACTCTAAATCCATCCAAGTTGCTGCGAAGTTATAATTTTGTCCTTCTTTATGGCTATGTAATATTTCATCATGTAGATATACCACTTTTTTATCCAGTTCAGTTCACTTTTGATGGGCAGTGTGGTTGGTTCCATGTTTTTGCTACTGTGATCAATGCTGCAATAAACATGCATGTGCAGGTATCTTTTTCATAGAGTGATTTGAGTTCCTCTGGGTATATTCCCAGTAGGGGGTTTGTGGGATCGGATGAAAGGTAGATTTTTAGATCTTTTAGGAATCGCCAAACTGTTTTTCACAGAGTTTGTACTAGTTTACACTCTCACCAACAGTGTCAACGTGTTCCCTTTTAGATAATTTAAATGTATATATTAATATCTTCAGATATTCTGAAGCTTCTTATAAACCCATTCTTCAATTAAATTATTCCTCCTAGCTTCAATGACAGCAACATCCACACACAGAGAGCATATGTAATGTGGCCTTCATGATCGCTCCTTCTCCTGTTCTCACGCCAGTCCCTGGGATTTCTGGTCTGAGAACAACCACCTGAGCCCTTAAGTTGCATTCCTTGCGCTTGTTCCTTTCTCTGTCTGGAGAGCCACTCCCCCGACTTTGCATGGCTGGCTCTTTCTCATCTCTGAGATCTCAGGACAGATGTCATCACTTCTACAAGTCCACCAGCTCATGCTGTCTGCCATACCTGCCCTTCACCTCTTTCGCTTTTTAACACGTGATCCTAGCTGAGTCCATCTCCAGGGCTCCCTAATAGAGCTACCTGGTTTGGGCATTGCCAATGGCTTCAGGCTGTGAAGTGAGTGGGGGTGAAAATCTGATACACAGCTTCCTCATGAGCCCCAGATCACTTTGTTTTAGTGAAAGGTACTGTTGGGTAGACACATCTTTCACCATGGTAGGAATGGTAATTTTTTTTCTCTATTTGGTCTTCTTAGAGGGGACAGGTATTTCTAATTGATATAATAATAGATGAGCTAGTGTGTATTATCTGATTTTTTTTGTTTTCTTACTCATTAATCTGTTTTCCCTTTACTTATTTATAATCTACTTTTACCTACTGGAATGCAAATTCCATGAAAATAATGACCAAGTCTCTGGTTCATCTCTATACACCTAGATTTTAGAATATTGCATGGTACATATAAGTTGCTTGACAAATATTTATAGGATTCATTAGTAGAAAACTATCTCTACTCATAATTTAAATCTTCATTAAATGACACATTGTATGCTGTGAATTTCTAGGAAATGGCTTACCATTTCTTATGCCATCCATGCATTCCTCAAATAAACCTAAGTCCTGCTTGCCCTCAATGCCCTGCATGTTCTAAACACCAATCTTTTATTCTTTAGGTTTGCTCTGACCATAATGTTCTTCCTGCCCCCAACTATGCTGGAATAAGTTCTAAATTTATTGAATAAATATTGCATTTTCCAAGTGGGCTTCTTAAGTTTTCAAGTAGGTTCTTACCAGGGAGGTTGTTCAGTGCTTGGGAAATTCTCAGCAAAAAAGCCAGCCTATAACAGGTGCTTGACAAGTGTCAATTACCTTCTCCTGCAGCTTGGAATTGTAGATTTAGCTCTTGTCTGTTTTTATCAGAGTAACTTATTTATAAATTATACATACTCCTTTCCACCCCAACTATACCATTAACTTCTAGAGGAAAAGGACTGTGTATTTTACAACTTTGTATTACCCACAAGACACATGTTAGAAATACTGAATAATTTGTTTTTAGCAAAAAGTGCATACATCTTTGATGTCCTAACAATCCACTTCACAAGGACATTTGTGTGTGTTGATAGAGAGTTGTCCAACATTACACTGCATAGGTAGAGGTGGACCGTTTTGCAGCAATTAGAAGTAATGGATGTGAGGCAGGATGGATGAATATTAACAGCACAGTGCATGGTGGAAAAAATTAGAATTCTAATGGGATATAAAACAATGCCACTTGCAGAAATTAGTATGTACACATACAAAACAATAGCACACACAGTATATAAAGACATAAAAAAATTAACTGGAATATAATTGTTTCTGATAGTGAGAGTATGAGAAATGGTGAGAAAGGGCAATAGAAGTAAAGAGACAAATATATAAACAAAAATAGGAAAGTGTTCTTACACAGCCAGGAACAAAGAAGTGTGGTTAACTCATTCCTCTGTTCTTGTTATACCCAAACAAAAAGGGATAGGCAAAACCAAAGGATGCAAACACAAATAGCCACGCAGAAAGCATCCTCTGGTGTTCTCCTCTCTCCCCTACTCAGTCTGGGGGTGGTGCCTATTCTTGGAACATTTAGAATCCCTCTGTTTACTTTCATCAGTGAGCCCATCTCATGAAATTCCAATCTTCTTTGCACCTGTTTATGCAAACTTTGACAGAAAATATCTCTCTTAATCTCCTTTATATTTCAGCAACTTGTACAACAGTAGATAAGTAGTAAGTGTTCAATAAATATTTGTTGCCTACATTAATTACTGATGGAAAAAAACAAGGTATATTGGACATAAATTGATAGAATTCATCAATCTTCATCAAGCTGCTCCCTAGTGAGTGCTCTCTCACTCCTCTGACTCCTCCCCTTGAGTTTAATTTCAAGGAACCAACCTGCTCCAAACTCTATCAAGTTTCTTTCAAATTTAACATTGGAATCTAAATGTTAGTGTCTAAAGGAAGGTCAACCCTGATACAAGGATAAGAAGGGCGCGTTATGAGTATTTCACATGCATAAGCACACCCCATACACACGGGAACTTTCAGTCCTTTATTTTATTTTTCTCTATCTTTAGAATGTGCTAAGCAGGATTACTTGAAAATATTTTTATCCCAAGGCTATTTCTGCAGGTGTCAGGCAGCCTTGCAACTTTAGCTTAATGTCCTTATTGTAGAAGATAAGCTATCAAACAGTTCAAAGGCAGTTAGGTCCTCTAATATGTGCTTTTGTCTGTGGTAAATGTATTTGCCTTCACTCCTTAATCTGAAAATACTTATCAGTGAAAACAGCAGCCATAGACTTAGGGCAATGGCAGATTAGCAATGGTTTTTACAAAAGGGCATGTTGAAGTTTAAGTCTTGTAGTAACTGCACCACTCTCCAGAAACTGCTAGAAACACCTCTCATAACCCAGAAACCTCTTAATCATGTCTCCTTAAAGCTGCATGCCTTTGGATGAATTAAATATCTGATCAGTCTACTGCACTCACAAAACCTGAGGATATTACTTCAAAAAATCAAATAAAAACAGTGCTACATCTGAGCATGATGTTTATTTCAAATGTGCAGCTCTACTGTTCTTCTATATTTAAAGAAGGATGTCTAGCAATTATAATAACTTGACTCAAGAATCAAATATTTAGGGCAGCAAACCATGTCTATTTCAGGCTTTGCAGCTGACGTACATTCTTAGGATATACAGGATAAACACAGTATTTCATTTCAAGTTCCTAAAAAGGGAAATGGCCGTAAGCAAAATGAAAAGGCTTTGTTTCCTCACATTGCACGCGTTTGCAGCTAGCTGGAGTTCGGGCAGCTGAAGCAGGCCATTAATAAAAGTCAAACACGGCTTGTGACTGAAGACATTTAAAAGGTTAACACATTTCAGTCTTTCACAAAGACATAAAGAAGTGTACATCTACAGAGTTATTAATAAATCAGTCAAGTCTGTAATTATTATCCTAATGGCTCTTATCAAAAACAGCAAGAGGTAGGCAAGAAATTGATAATTACAGGATGAGCATAGGGAGATGACTTTTTTTTCTAAAAGCTTTCCATCAGTATAATGATCAAAGTCTCTGGGACCCATTCTGAAGTGCATTAACCAAATGATGTGATTACTAAGTCACTTACTTAATTAGCTCTGTTCACCAAAGATTAGTGCAATCCAGATCCCCAACTCTCCCCTCATCTAACCCAGGTAGAAACTGTCTTCCTTTCCTTTCAACAAACAACTATTCCATCCTCTTAGACCAAACCTGAATATGTCATTGTTTCAATGTCATATTTTTTTAACTTTGTTAAAGGAATCCCTACCTTTCTATCCATCCATCCACTCATCCATCCAACCATCCATCCACCCAACCATCTATCCATCCACCTAATTTCCTGAGTTGGTTGACAACAAACCATTAAATACAGATAAACTTTTTAAAACCTAGTGAAGAAAAAATAAAGCAAAAACAGAGGCAGTGAGCGGGAGATGTGGGCGAAAGAGACACTTTAAAGTCGGTATGCAAAATGAATGCCACATGGTCCTGCAGGGCTACTAGAGATTGTTTCCAAATTTGGCTTTTTCCTCCTTTATAACCAAAGCAAAGAAAAACTATATATTATCACTTTTTAAATCAACTGATCCTTAAGGCAAAAATTAACTAAGGAGAAGCACGACCATTTTCTTTTCTAAAATCAAGATACCTTTCACCCTTAGTCTTCCTAGAGGGGATATCATGTGATGCTGTGCACATTGTCTGCCATAGTATCCCTACCCCTGGCATTGTGCCACGTTTTTTAAGGCTTGGTGCAGTCAGTGGCATTACACCCATGTGAAAACCAGTAAAGGAAAATTGATGAAAGACCAAAGTATCAGAGACCCTTAGTACCCTTGATTATTGCAGTTTAAGCAATTATTGCAGTGCTTAGCAACTTTTGGGTTAGTTTTCTATCTCTGCATTAAAGTCAATTTCTTGAGACAAAAGAACAGGATTTTACTCACCTGTGAGTCTACAGAGATTAACACAGTACTTCGAACAGCTAATATTTCTCAAATGAATGAATTCGTGTGCTGTAGATAGAGGGATTTTATATTGTTTCTCTCTCTCTCTCTCTCTCTCTCTCTCTCTCTGTGTGTGTGTGTGTGTGTGTGTGTGTGTGTGTGTGTATTTTAATTACCCTTTCTCAGAGTAATTGTAAGAATTCAAGAACCTGGGTTAAAATAATCAGCATCAGAGAAGCGGACCGATTTAGCTGTTTGTGTTTATAGTGCCTATTCATACAAGAATGCTGTGATGGTTAATTTTCTATGTCATTTTGTCTGGGTCACAGTGCCCAGATATGCTATCAAACATCATTCTGGATGTTTCTGTGAGGGTGTTTTTGGATGAGACTTGCATCAGTAGACTTTAAGTAAAGATGATTGCCTTCATAATGAGAGTGGGCCTTATTCAAACATCTGAGAGCTTGAATAGAGCAGAAGGTTGGTCTTTCCTTCTCCCGGCAAGAAGGAATTTTCCAGAAGACTGCCTATGGGTTTCAATTTCAACTCTTTCCTATTTTCATCCTGCCAGCCCCCATGTCTACCCCTCAGATTTTGAAGTCTCTAAGCTTCCACAGTTACTAGACCAAATTCTTTAAAATAAAACTCATATTGTACATATATAATCTTTTCATCCTGTTGGTTCTGTGTCTCTGGAGAACCCTGACTAATACAAATGTATCCACTTACTGGTCATTTGTAAAGAGACTGCACTTCTAAGTTCCAATGGAGTGTCCTCTCTTGCCCTGACCCAGGCCAAGTTGCATCCCAGTTATCACAGTGGCTTGCTTGAGGGCCTCATTTGGAAATGTAGCAGATCCACTGTAAACAGGAACCCAACTGAAGAGAAAGCAAAGCTATGGAAAATTGGAGCCAGGAAGACATTGAAACCCAATACATCCAGTCATGTCATGTTACTACTGTTTCCTTGCTCTGAAGAGAGGCATGGGCATGGCTAAATGAAGCCAGACCTGGACAGCCTTTGCTATTGGGTAAAGGAGGATGCACACTCACCTTTAATGGCAGATAACCAAAAGTTGGGAGGACATCAGAGTATCTCAGGGGATTTAAAAGTGGACAGAGGACAAACATCTAAGGGCCACATGACATTTTTCCCAGTATGCCCCCCCACACACACACTCTGGAATTTTCCAGGTTCAGGAGTATAAATCTTTCATTGATGAGATTAAGTTACTACTATCTAGCAAAATGGAGGCTTGAAATAAATATTGTCTATTTATAGAAAATACAGCTATATTTCTTACAAGCTTGAATTTTTTGTAGGCTGAGATTAATTCCTTCTGCAAAACTTAATGCTTTAGAGTGAATGGTGATATATCTATTGGTACTTAGAAAACATATATTAAAATATGAATTTAGGTGAGTATAGTAAAATAATATACTTAGACATAATGGTAAATGAGAAAAATAAAGCTTGCTGACAATGATATAGGATGAACCACTGGTTTTGTGGTCATACAGAATTGGATTTGAATTCAGATTCATGACTTGCTCAGGGAACTTTAGACAGGTACTGATATTTCCTTAGGTGGCATTCTTATCTATAAAATGGAAGAAAATCTTTTGCCTGACCTTGGAGAATATTTTTCAGAAGTAAATTTGATTATACATATAAATCATGGAGTCCAGTTTCTGACCAAATAATGCTCAGCAGATGGTGCTTCCTTTATTCTATCCCACTGTGTAAAATATGTATGAATGGGGAGAAGGCCTGGAAGGAAATAAACAAAAACGAAAACACTTGTTGGGGTGATGAAATGATGCATGATTAATTTTTCATTTTTCACAATGTTCTTTAATGTTGCATCATCTTTTTTCAACAGAAAAAAATGAATTAGAAAGTTTTTCAACTCCTGCTGCAGTCTACAAAGTAAATAGTGGAATGTGTCAGATGAATTTGGCTTCTCTCTCTGACCCTGCTGCCTTAGCACAGAGAAGGGAGGAGTGGAGCAGGCGCCCAAGCACTTCCTTCTTGGTCAATCTCAGCCTGGCCCCCTGATTGCAACACTCCCAGGCTTTATGTTTTTCCCAGCCCTTGAGTATCTTGCTGAATTGCTGTCCAAGGGCAAATTTTTCCTGTCAAACAGACCTGCAAGGTTGCTAGGCACATACAAGGATAAAGAGAGATTCCGGTTACTCAATACTTGTTTTGCAAAGTCTGTTTAAAAAAAAAATTGCATCATATCCCATTTGATGATTGTGCAATGTAGGGTGGATACCTAAACTGAAAGTTAAGTAAGTCTGAGCTCTAGGCACCTTTGCAATTGAGACATTCATTATACTCAAGTGGAAAATATTTAGTTGTTGGCAGTTTAAAAAAAAAGCCATTGAAAATAGACACCAATGTTCATTTCACAGATAAAATACACATAGAAAATTTCCCATCCTATTCTTGTCAAGTACTTAGTATATTATATGCATGTGGTGAATACAAATAGGATTGGTCCTTGATCTTTGAGAATCTAAATTCCTCATAAGGCTGCCAATTCACCCAGGGTAGTATTTTAGTACAAAGGGCACCAATTATGAAATTGCCCAGTCTGGGTTCAAATCCTGGTTACTAGTTAGTTAGGTGACTTTGGACAAATGACTAAATCTCTCTAAGTGTGATTTCTTTCATTTTTGTGACAGGGATGGTAACAGAAAGTCAGAAATTAAAGGCAAATAGCTGTAAAGGGATGAGTCCACAGCCTGGCATGCAATAGGGGATCAATACATATAAGTTCCCTTCTAGTTCTCAACCTTTCCCATCTTAAATTGCTCACCATAATAGGCCCTGTTTTTTCACTGAACATTTCACCCCAGGACCTTCATTAATACCTGGAATAAGGAATATGGATGCAAGGAAAAGTCAACCCTAGGGACTGACCTCCGTGTGTTCATGGTTTACAGATGAAACCGGCAATCGTCGAGAGAATCGGGCAAGAGGTAGATTACAACTCATCACAAAGGAGAAGTTTATGGAGACTGGGGATAATGGGAGGCACTAAAGGATAGGGAAAAAAGGAGAAATTCTTCCAACACAGTTATTCCAGTCATCACTGTGAATGAGCTGAGCTTCCATCTAATGATGCACTATGGACAAAGCAAAATGCTAGGGAATATGAACTGTGTCCCTAAAACCACAACCATCAGCTCACAGTCTATTTTCACAGTGGTTTCTTTACTTAGTATTTCTCTAACTTTGGGGTATCACTTACCCTCTGTAAGCTTCCATTTTCTCAACTTATAAATATGGCCAACATTCCATGCTTCTTGATTATGTGTTCTGAGGAGAGAGGCAGTGGAAGGGAATGGGACAGGGTAGGGGACCTTAATTAGGGTTCAGTGGTATAACTGACCTAGAAGTTTGTCAAGCAAATCTTATGAGAACGTGAGACATTATTATGGTGCATACTTACATGCTTAATGCAAGGGGAGTGGGTTTTCAGTCAAAGGAATCAATGTTTTGCACAGATTCAACATTGGCACTTTGAATAAAACGGTTGTTTTTTTGTTGATATAAAGGGAAGAAACTGAGACAATCCCCAGCCTGGGAGTTTCCGCAAACAGTTGAAGTACATTGCTGAGCCACAGCTCATTCCCTCACCCCGCACATACTGTTACACTCTCAACTGCCTTTGGCACAAAAAATGCACACACTTATTCCCAAAGGGAAAATGCCATGCAAATGACACATTTTCCACAAGATGTGGGATTTATTGTGTTTGGGAGAGGCCTGAAGTCTCAGTGTCTAACCAAGCTGGTATATTTCTGCAGAGTGGATGCTTTTATTCCAGAAGTCAGCTCAGAGATAAGTAGAATTATAAAATTGTTGTTATAGAACAAAGAAATCTGAGATGAAGTCTCCACTAAAATAAACCTGACACCTGGAAATTGAGAACTTTTGGCACAAGTCCAGCAATGGTAGTTTTTGGGTGCTGGATGGCACCTTGCACTCCAAGGTGATTAGCAACTATGTTTCCAGAAATAAGAGAGGAGGGTTCTGACTGGATTTTGAAATTTTAGCCTGGATATTTCAGGTACAGTTATAAATTCTGATAAAAGTAGAATAATACTCCTTTTATGACTTTTATTCATTTTTTTCATTCAAACTATTGAATGATACTGCTACTAATTGATAATATTAACTTAGTCATTCATGAGTGCTTGAGAGATTTGACTATTTCTCCCTATAATTAATTTATTTAGTCAGTCTTTTAAAATCTTAGTATTGTGTGTGTGTGTGTGTGTTTATTTATTTCAATTGCTTTAGGGCAGCAGTTCCTAACCTTTTTGGCATCAGGGACTCGATTTTGTGGAAGATAGTTATTCCACAGACTGGGGTGAAGGGACAGATAGTTTTGGGATGATTCAAGTGCATACCATTTATTGTGCACTTTATTTCTATGACTATTAGATTGTAGTATATAATGAAATAATTATACAACTCACCATAAAAAATGAGGTATGGACAGAAGTAGTAAATAAAAATATGGGTGGGTCATGTGCAAACTAAAATGAGTATCAGATTCTGACTTAAAACCTACCACCAGATGCAGCTGTGCAATTGAAGTACATCAATTTACTTGCTACCTCATTAATAAGGTTTTGATATGAGTCTGCAAGCAATTGCTTTATTATGGTCTCTGTACAGTCAAACCTCACTGCTAATGTTAATCTGTTTTTGCAGCCACTCCCCATCACTACCTCAGCTCCACCTCAGATCATCAGGGATTAGATTCTCATAAGGATCTCACAACCTAGGTCCCTCACAGACACAGTTCACAATAGGGTTCGGAATCCTGTGAAAATCTAACATTGTCACTGATCTGACAGAAGGCAGGGCTCAGGTGGTACCAGTCCATGGCCTGGGGTTTAAGGACCCCTGCTTTAGGGGATACAAATTGTTTTTGGTTACATGGATGCATTGCACAGCAGTAAGGAAGTCTGGGCTTTAAGTGTACCCACCACATTACACCCAGTAGGTGATTGCTTTTCATCCCTCCACGTTTTCTCCCCCTTTTGAGTCTTCAATGACCATTACACCATCCTCTATGCCTTTGCGGATCCTTAGTTTAGATCCCACTTATACATGAGAACATGTGGTGTTTGGTTCTCCGTTCCTGCATTAGTTCACTTGGGATGATGTTCTAACAAGCATCTTTATTTGCTCAAGATTCTCTGGGCCAGATAAGTAGCTCCAGTCTGGGCTTGCTTAGCAGGGCTGAATGGTCGAGGGTGGCTTGAGTCAGATGTCTGGAGTTGGCAGGCTGGTTGGACTAGGGGTCCTCGCATGTCTGTAAGTTGGCTTGATGTCAGCTGGGGTGATGATCACATGCCTCCAAGACTAGCCGATGAACCCCGACTCACGTAAGGACAGACGAGTTCCCAGCAGTCAAAGGGGCTCTACCCAATGTGCATGCACTTTTCAAGCTTCTGCTTTCATCCTGTTTGCTAATGAACCTCATATGGCCAAGTATAGGACAAAGGGTGAAGAAATAGACTTCACATCTTGATGGAAATAGCTGGAAAGTCGCATTGGGGTAAAATGCAAAGGGCATACATAAAAGTATAAGAGGAGTTTGTGGCATTTTCTGCAGTCTGCCACAGCTTTTTTTTTTTTTGAGTTGGAGTCTCTGTCACCCAGGCTGGCTTGCAGTGGCACACTCATGGCCACACCAGCGTCGACCTCGTGGGCTCTGGCAATCCTTCCGCCTCAGTCTTCCAAGTAGCTGGAACTATAGACGCACGCTACTACACCTGGCTAATGTTTGATTTATTGTAGAGACGCGGTCTCACCAACTTGCCCAGGCTGGTCTCGAACTTGCGGGCTCAGGCAATTCATTAGCCTCAGCCTCCCAAAGTGCTGGGATTACAGGCTGAGCCACTGAGCCTGGCTATCACGGCTTACATTTGTGAACATATTTGTGAATATGTATGCATGTGTGTTTATACTTTTGCCTGTTTTTTATATAAATGGTGGCACATTGGTTTTTGTTGCTGTTGTTGTTTTGAGTTGGACTCTCACTCTGTCACTCATATTGGATTGCAGTGGCATGCTCACAACCACTGCAGCCTTGGCCTGCTGGGCTCAGGTAATCCTTCTGCCTCAGCCTTCCAAGTAACTGGAACTGCAGGCACATGCCGCCACACTTGGCTAATTTTTCTGATTTACTGTAGAGATGAGGTCTCATCAAGTTGCCCAGGCTGGTCTCAAACCCCTGGAATCAGGCAATCCTCTTGCCTCAGCCTCCCAAAGTGCTGGGATTGTAGACGTGAGTCTCCACACCCGGCCTACATATTGTTTTATGGCTCTTATTTTTTTTCCGAGTCAGGGTCTCACTCTGTCACCCAGGCTGAAGTGCAGAGATACAGTCATGACTCACCACAGCCTTGACCTTCTGGGCTCAAGAAATCTTTCCACTTCAGCTTCCCAAGTAGCTGGAACTATAGACATGCACCACCACTCCTGGCTAAATTTTCTGTAGAGACGAGGTCTCACTATGTTGCCCAGGTTGGTCTTGAACTCATGGGCTCCAGCAATCCTTTCACTTTGGCCTCCCAAAGTGCTGGGATTACAGACATGAGCCATCATGCCCAGTCTGTTTTATGGCTTTTTATAGTTATTTAAAACCTGTTTTACAAACCTTGATGTCTATCAAAACATCAAAATTTACGTTTTAGATATTAAAGACATATTGTAGATAAACAATTTGACGAGCGTTCTTATCTCTTTTGTCAAATGGTAGGAAAGTAAAGAAGAATCTATGACTTCCAGTAGAGAACAGAACAGAGGTAATTCGATACCTTTGACTGAGTTGATTCATCACCTAATCCAGGATCTATGTATGGTTCTCTGATGTTGGATCATCAGTTTCCCGTGGAAGTACCTGCATAGTTCTCACCATCAAAGCACATTTTGGTCTAGGGATTTGCTTCATATTCTCCATTTAATTAGAGCTGATCCCATTTTTAAAAGAAGACTCATTTTGTAGTTATCCTTTATCAAAGAGTGGGCTTCTATTGTCCTCCTTTGCGTCTCAATGTCACCTTTTCAGTGAGGCCTTTCGACTTAGTATAAAAGAGTACCCCACTTCAGGCCAGGCACAGTGGCTCATGCTTATAATCCCAGCACGTTGGGAGGTGGAGACAGAGGATTGCTGGAATTCAGGGATTGAAGAACGGCCTGGGCAACTCGATGTGACCTCGTCTCTACAATAAATCAAAAAATCAGCTGGGCGTGGTGGTGCGTGCCTGTAGTTCCAGCTACTTGGAAGGCTGAGGTGGAAGGATCGCCTGAACCCAGCAGGTGGAGGCTTTGGTAACTGTGAGCATGCCATTGCACTCCTGTCTGGGCAACAGTGAGACTCCTATTCAGTACAAATAAAATAAATAAAAATTTAAAAATCAGCCAGTGTGGTGGCATGTACCTGTAGTCCCAGTTACTTGGAAGGCTGAGGCAGGAGGATCGCCTGAGCCCAGGAGTTTGAGGCTGCAGTGAGCTGTGATCGTGCCACTGCACTCCAGCCTGGGTGACGGTGAGACTCCAATTCAAAAAAAGAAAAAGAAAAGGAAGGAAGGAAGGAAACAAAGAGAAAGAAAGAAAGAACCTAAGACAAATTAAGTTCCACAGAGTTTGAGCAAAGAACAACAGAGCAGGCCAAGAGAGGCAGTCACATAGTGGAAGAAGACTCAAGGACAGAAAAAGGAAAGTGAGGTTCAGAAAATGGAAGGGAGGGACAGGCACAGCTGGACTGGCTACAGCTCAGCGTTTGCCTTATCTGAACCCCATTTGAATAGCTAGCCGCCTTTAATGGGCCAAAACTCAATGATTGGTACATGAGTAGGTTAATCTGTTTAAATATCTAGCCAGGTTACAGTTCACCATGTGAAAGGTTACAGAGAATCCTCTGGCTTAGACCCAAAACATGCAAGGGGGTAGCAGCTTTGGGTAGACTTAATTTAGCAAGACAGACACCCGTTGCTTTGGTGATCAGGTGTACCCACAGCCTTGGTTTACATGAGGCCCCAAATGTTCAGAGCAGCAAGCAGTGCCTATTTCGGGACAGGTGAACTTCGGTGTGGATCACAACCTTCAAGTGAAAAGAAGAAGGTTAGCTTTTTATAAGGTTAATGTGGACTTCCCTTGCAGTATAGCAAACTGAGCACATATTTGTCCTCCTGATATACCATTAATGTTAGAAAAGGAAGACTGGGCATGGTGGTTTATGCCTATAATCCCAGTACTTTTGGAGGCAGAGGAGAGAGGATTGCCTGAGCCCATGGGTTCGAGTCCAGCCTGGACAACTTGGCGAGACCTCATCTCTACAATAAATCAAAAAATAAACTGGGTATGGTGGTGTGCACCTATAGTTCCAGTTACTTGGAAGACTGAGGCGGAAGAATCGCCAGAGCCCAGCAAGTTGAGGCTGTGGTGGCCGTGAGCGTGCCACTACACTCCAGCCTGGGCAGCAGAGTGAGACTCCAACTCAAAAAAACAATAAAAACAAAAACAGCTTATGCCAAGGTCATATAGCTAGGATGGGAAGCAGACAGCATTCTTTGTTAAAGCCTTTATTGCTTTTATTTTATTTTATTACAAAGACAAAAGGCATAAGGTATGTCTATTCTAACAAATATGAACAACACAGAAAGTAAAACTATCCCCAAAAGAGTTTCTATATCTGTTAATCTAGGCTATTCTATGCATATGCTAGTAGATATATATCTTTTAAAAATAAAGATTGGATTATATTGTTATGTGAATAACTTTTTTCTTAATATCATTGGATTCATTTTAGGTTAGAACATATGGCTCTATGACATTTTAAAGTAGATGCATATATAATTTTATGAATATACCACTTATATACTTAAAATGCAATTTTTTGTTATTAAAACGATTACTGCTTTGAACATACTTCTATGCATAACTTTGCTAATTTCTATAGAGTAAGTTTCTAGAAGTGGAAATGCTCAGTCAAAGGGTCTGCACAATTAAAATTTAAATAAATTGCTGTCTGGGAGCAGTGGTTCATACCTGTATTCCCAGCACTTTGGGAAGCCGAGGCCAGAGGGTTCCTTGAGCCCAGGAGCTCAAGACCAGCATAGACAACACAATGAGACCTCATCCTACAAAAAATTCAAAAGATTAGCTGTGAGCAACTGCACTCCAGTCTGGACAAAAGAGTGACACCATGACTCAAAAAAAAAAAAAAAAGAAAAGAAAAAAAAAGGAGGGCCTGGTTTGGTGGCTCAGCCTGTAATCCCAGCACTTTGGGAGGCCGAGGTGAGCAGATTGCCTGAGTCCATGGGTTCGAGACCCGTCGGGCAACTTAGTGAGACCTCGACTCTACAATAAATAAAAAATTAGCTGGGCGTGGCAGCACGCGCCTGCAATTCTGGCTACTTGGAAGGCTGGGGCAGCAGGATTGCTGGAGCCCAGCAGGTTGAGGCTGCCATGGCTGGGATCTATCCACTGCATTCCAGTCTGGGTGACAGAGTGAGACTCCAACACAAAAAAAAAAAAAAAAAAAGAAAGGAAAAGTTGGTGTTCAATTTCTAATATGTGGACTCCAAAACCCATGTGACCTATCTGTACACTTTAGCACCTGGTGGTAAACAATTGTGTTCACAATAAAGGATTCAGGGAAGCAGGGATTAATGACTATCTCAATTAGTTGTAAGGCCCCAAAGCTGATTGGGGATGGTGGAGGAGGGGCGTCTCTCAGTGGACAGATATAAGCAACCCAACCCTAAACCCAACGCCAAAACCTAACCCTAATCCTAACCCTACCCACTAACCCTAACCTTAATTACTAACCGTAAGCCTAACCTTAACCCTAACTACTAACAATAATCCCCACACCTAACCCTAACCCCTAACACTAGCCCTAACCCTAAACGCTAAGGCTAACACTAACTCTAACCCAAACCCCTAAACCTAATCCTAACCCTAACCCTGCCCTAACCCCTAACACAAACCCTAACCCCTATCCCTAATTTCTTACCCTAACACTAACTATTAACTCTAATCCTAAACCCTAGCCTTAGTCCCTAGCCTGAGTCTGAGAAAGCTGAGAGGCTGAAGAAGGAAGCCGACCAATTTAGTTTCTTAGGAACGTTGAATAATGGTTTACCAACAGAAGCCATGCCTGTGTCTCAGACGGCACTGAGAGGAGATGGTAGATCCCTATACCATCATCCCCGAGATGCAGGGTGTAGGTGCTGTAGGGAGAGGGTTTTTGTGATTCAGAAGGAATGTGTAGATCAACTGGAATACGATAACATCAAGATTGTTTTGATCTTCAGGCAGGATTTACAGTAAGTACCTGTTCTTACACAAGGAACAATAGGTCAACTGGAAATCTTAGTGGCCTTTCCAGAACTGGGGTTAATCAGTCATTGATATCAGTAGGGCACAATGTCTCACGCCTGTAATCCCAGTACTTTGAGAGACTGAGGTGGGAGAATCACTTTATCCCAGGAGTTCAAGACCAGCCTGGGCAATAGAGCGAGACCTTGTCCCTACAAAAAAATAGAAAAATCAGCCAGGCATTGTGGAGCACAGCTGTAGTCCTAGCTACTTGGGAGGATGAGGTAGAAGGATCATCTGAGTCCAGGAGCCGGGATCACGCCACTACATTCCAACCTGGGCTCAAAAAAAAAAAAAGGCCGGGCACAGTGGCTCATGCCTATAATTCCAGCACTTTGGGAAGCCGAGGTGAGAGGATTGCCTGAACCTAGGGGTTTAAGACCAGCTTGGGCAACTTGGTGAGACCTTATCTTTACAATAAAAAAAAAAAAAAGCCAGGCATGGTAGCGTGCACCTGTAGTTCCAGCAACTTGGAAGGGAGTTCAGCAGGTCGAGGCTGCAGTGGCCGTGAGCGTGCCACTGCACTCCAGCCTGGACAACCGAGTGAGACTCCAACTCAAAAAAAAAAAAAAGTATAAAAATGAAATTGGCATGGGAGGTTAGCATTCAAGGTGGAGTCCCTTTGGCTCCCACAAGAGAATACTAAGGGGGGGCCCAACACTCCAGCCTCACCTGGCTCCTTTGACTGCCCTTTGCTCCTCCAGGTAAATGTGAACCCAGAGTGTATATGAACGAGTCTCAGAAGAGGTCTTCAAAGTGTGGGCCCTGATTTTAACTCATGTCATTCAATGTAGCAAGTGTTTATTCATGTCTGCTGTGAATCAGGTACCAAGCGAAGTCTCTGGGGACACAGAAGTAAGTAACATCAACCTCTCAGTTTACAGAGGGGGAGACAGATCCGAGTTGTATGTAATGTCCATAATGGAGGCAGAGTGTTTTGAGAGCCCTCATGGGGATGGGGAAGGGTTTCACGGACAGGGTGTGTCTGGGAGGTTCTTAGATGGTGTGAGGGATCTTTTTTTTTTTTTTTTTTTTTTTTGGTCGGGATCTCATTCTGTCACCCAGGCTGTAGTGCAGTGGCATGATTATGACTCACCAAAGGCTCAACCTTCTGGACTCAGGTGATCCTTCCACCGCAGCCTCCCAAGTAGCTGGGACTGCAAGCACGTGCCACCACTCCCGGCTAATTTGTGTTATTTTTATGGAGACAAGGTCTGGCTATGTTGCCCAAACTCCTGGTCTCAAACTCCTAGCCTCAAGCAATCCTCCCGCCTTAGCTTCCCAAAGTGCTAGGATGACAGGTGTGAGCCACTGCACCTGGTCTAAAACTATTATTAATTCATCTCAAAGGCACCAAAGGCTGCCATGGAAAATTGGGGCTGCTGAGGGTGCTGAGAGGAACGTGACTGGTAGGGAAGCAGGAAAGACTTCTCGGAGGCAGGGCTATGTAGCTCAGATTTAAAAGAGTGGTGGAGGCTGGGCACAGTGGCTCACACCTATAATCCCAGCACTTTGGGAGACCAAGGTGAGAGAATTGCCTGAGTCCATGGGTTCGAGACCAGCCCAGGCAAATTGGCAAGTCCTCATCTCTACAATAAATCAAAAAATTAGCCAGGTGTGGTGGCACGTGCTGTAGTTCCAGCTACTTGGAAGGCTGAGGCAGAAGGATGGCCTGAGTCCAGCTAGTCGAGGCTGCAGTGGCCGTGAGCATGCTGTTGCACTCCAACCTGGGCAACAGAGTGAGACTCCGACAAAAAAAAATAAAAAACAATCATTTATTTCATCTTGTTCCTGTTTTTATCTAACTTCTGGAATGTATGAAGCATATTTACAATAGTCCTTTTAATTCCCTTGTGGGCTAATTGCATTATCTCTGCCAATACTGAGTCTGTCACTATACATTGATTTTCCTCCAGGATGTGAGTGCTGCTGCTTGGCATGTGTAGCAATATTTGATTGGATGATGGATTTATTGTACCCATTTAAATAGCATTGGCCTCTGTTCTGGCATGCGGTTAGTCATTTGGAATCTGGTAGATGCTTCTGAGATTTGCGTTTAGGCTGGGCGTAGTGGCTCACACCTACAATCCCAACACTTTTGGAGGCCAAGGTGAGAGGATTATCTGAGCCCACGGGTTCAAGACCAGCCTGGGCAACTTGGTGAGACCCCATCTCTACAATAAATCAAAAAATTAGCCGGGCATGATGGCGTGTGCCTGTAGTTCCAGCTACTTAGAATGCTTGAGGTGGAAGGATCACTGGAGCCCAGCAGGTCGAGGCTGCAGTGGCCAGGAGCATGCCACTGCCCTCCAGCCTGGACAACAAACAGAGTGAGATTCCGACTCAAAAAAAAAAGAGATTTGTGT
>CAUYQG010171196.1:0-29217 GCA_963574415.1 Tarsius wallacei | reverse complement strand
TGCTGAAAAGAAAAAAACAAACAACCCCATTATAAAATGGGCAAAAGATATGAACAGACACTTCTCAAAGGAAGACATCTGAGCAGCCAACAGACACATGAAGAAATGTTCAACCTCACTAATCATCAGGGAGATGCAATTCAAAACCACTCTGAGATACCACCTAACTCCAGTCAGAATGGCATTTATCAATAACTTAAAAAATAACAGTTGCTGGAGAGGGTGTGGTGAAAAGGGAACACTTCCACACTGTTGGTGCGAGTGCAAACTAGTGCAACCTCTGTGGAAAATCGTATGGAGATTCCTAAAAGCTCTAAATATTGACCTCTCATATGACCCGCAATATCCCTACTAGGAATATACACTGAAGAACTCAAATCACTCTATAAAAAAGATACCTGCACATGTATATTTATTGCAGCATTGTTCACAATAGCAAGAACCTGGAAGCAACCATGCTGTCCATCAAAAGAGGACTGGATTTAAAAAACGTGGTACATATACACAATAGAAAACTACGCAGCCATAAAAAAGAAGAAAATGATGAATTTCGCGGCAACCTGAATGGAACTAGAATCTATAATACTCAGTGACCTCTCAGAGAAACAAAGATCTGAGTATCATATGTTCTCACTCATATAGTGAACTTGAACATCCAATGTAATACTATAAGAAAATGACTGAAAGTGGTGGGAAACTATGGAGCGGGGAGGGGAATGGAGATGGGATTAACGGTACTCGATATCTGTCTGGGGATGGGGAGACACCTCTTATCAACAAGAGTGCCTGAATGAAGCATATTTGTATACCTAACCCTTAACTGTACCACACAATATCACAATAAAAAATACCGAATATTAAAAAAAAAAAAAAAGAAAAGAAAATATTTTGGAGATGCTACATTTATCTCTCTTTTACCTAATTTATTTTCATCTAGCAGGTCTTATATGGTGTCCTTCCAATTCTAAAGGTGTAGAATATCCTGAAATTCTCTAGTCCAAGGGCTATCAGCCTACTGATTAAGGGTCAAACCTGCCTGCAGAATGTTGTTGCATGGACCAGGAGATAAAAATATTTCCTACATTTTAGGTGGTTGTAAAAAGGAAAAAAAAAAAAAATGTAACAGGGACCATACGTAACTCTTAAAACCTAGAATGTTTACTATCTGAACTCTTGTAGAAAGTTTGTCACTCTGCCAATAGACCATCTCATCTGAATCATCTTCCATGATGTGACTTTCGTGGAGATCATATCTTGCTTGCCAAGTTTCCTTTAGTAGACCTAAGACATAGATTCACACAATGTTAATACTTTTATTGGCATCATACTTAAACTCTATCTTTTCAGCTAAATAACTGAAATCAAATGAAGTGACCTGTCTCAAGTCACATAATAGCTCTCAGTAGAAACCGATCTAGCTGGTTCTCTTGATGCCTTGTTCTGCAATGTATTGTGCTTTGGGCCACTAGGATGTAAGCAACTGAGGGCAGACTTAAATTGTCTTTTCTTTTTTTTTTAAACCATAATAGAAGCCTCAAAAAATTGCCATTACCCAGTAAATAGCATATACATTTTTTAAAATTAATGAATGAGAGAATAAAATGTTATTTGACATTAAAGAAAGCTGAGAGTAAGCCTTGCCTGGTAGTAAAACAGTGCGCTAATATTCTACTGGGCTCCACAGAGTCAAACACAGTGATAATACTTGTCATTCTTAATCACAAAGACATCCAGAAAAGCTGAGGGCACTAGATAGAAATC
Source organism: Tarsius wallacei (assembly GCA_963574415.1). NCBI lineage: Eukaryota > Metazoa > Chordata > Mammalia > Primates > Tarsiidae > Tarsius > Tarsius wallacei. Next base: position 27,456 of record CAUYQG010171196.1, on the reverse strand, counting down.
TCACACTAGTGTTTGTATACAAGCATTTCTGGGTATGAAATAATATGAGACACAGTCATTTAATATAATTCAAGTCAATTTATATATCTAATTTATGCTATATATACTTTAACACAGAAGTTTGCAAGCTGTGGCCTGCAAGCCAAATGCAGCCCACCATTTGTCTTTTTTGGCAAATAAAGCAATATTGGTACGCAATAATGCCCATTTATTCACTTATTGTTTATGGCTACTTTAGTACTGAGTTTTGAAAGAATATCTAAAAAATATTCACTGAAGCTGAATGCAGCCTTTCATACCAAGGCTGGCTGGTAGTATACTGATGCCCATGGGTTTCTAAAATACTTAGTGGGGGAAGCCTGTACTACAAGGGGCCCACCCTCCAAAAATAATTCCTTTTTGGGGGGAGTGCCCCCTCATACATAAATCTCTGTATGCTTGCATGTAGGTAGGTATACATATCTACATATGAATAAGCGTACATACATTTTCAAGCTATTTCCACTAAAAATGTCTAGAAGAGAAGACTCTCTAATAGCAAAACATATATATCTACTTCATGGGAATGGTTATTAGAAATAACCATTCCCATGAAGGAAACCAGAGTTCTTGTGAGAAATGACTGAGTTCAAGAGGGCACAAAGATAAGACTGAAAGAGCTTGTTATGCTAGAATTTGAAAACCTATTCAATAGAATAATAGAGCATGCCATAAGGATGCAAGAGCCAGCTTAAAGCAACTTGCTCTGGCCAATTCTGGGACAATCAGCACTAAAACAAACAACATTTTCTAATAAGACAGTTACTAAAGATGTTTACAGAAATATTCTCACTACATGATTTTATTTTAGCAAATATAGTGGTTTTCATAAAATATGTTGTTTTTGCCTAACTGATGAGTTCATTATTAGTATTTAAAAATAAATGAAAACATACACATTTTATAAATTTTGGAATAATTATACTTTGGGTAAATACTGATAGACAGTATTCCCATGAAAACATATTCTTTGAAGTCTACAGTATTTTTAAAAGTGTAAACAACTTCTGAGACTAAAAAAAAAATTGAGAAATTCTAGCTTTGGTCATAGAAAACAAACAACTTGATTAAATTTTCATTTTATAAGAATCTATCTTATACCAATAATATGTTATATTTGAAACAATAAATCCACTTTGTTTCTTTTGCTAAGATTGTTTTTACTATTTGTGATCTTATGTTTCCATATGAATTTCCATTTGCTGGTGTGAGGAGAATGATGTTGGTAATTTAATGAGTATTGCATTGAATCTGCAGATTGCCCGGGGTAGTATAGACATTTTAAAAATGTTGACTCTTCCAGCCCATGAGCATGGAAGATTTTTCCATTTTCTCGTGTCTTGTTTTACTTCTTTGAGCAGTGTTTTATAGTTTTCATTGTAGTGATCTTTCACTTTGGTTAGAGAGATGTCAAGTTCTTTCTTCTTTCTTTTTGGGTGGTTATTGTGAATGGAATTTTGCTTTTTATTTGGACCTCTGCCTGTTTGTTTTTGGTGAATACGAATGCCACTGTCCTTTGCATGTTTATTTCGTACCCTGAGACTTTGCCAAAGTCAATTATCAGTTCAAGAAGGTTTTTGAAAGATATTCTTGGGTTTTTAAGGCATAGGGTCATGTTGTCGGCAAAGAAAAATAGCTTAATCGCCTCTTTTCCTTTTTGGATACCCTTGATTTTCTTCTCTTGTCTGATTGCTCTGGTTACGACTTCCAACTCTATGTCAAACAGGAGGAGTGATAGTGGGCAACTTTGTTTTGTTCCAGTTTTAAGGGGAAATGCTTCCAATTTCTGTCCATTTAGCAACATATTGACTCTAGTTTTACCATAGATGACTCCTAATATGTTGAGATATGTTCTGTCTATGCTCTGGTGTTCAAGGTTTTTTTTTTTTTTTTTTTTTTTTTTTATCAAGAAGGGATGTTGGATTTATCAAAAACTTTTTCTGCATCTAAAGATATATTCATGTGTTTTTTGTTTTTACATCAGTAGATGTATTTAATTATGTTTAAGGACTTCTGGGCGTTGAACCAGACCTGCAGTCCAGGGATGAAGTCTACTTGGTCATAGTGGATGATTTTTGAGATGTATTGTTGAATCCAATTTGCAAGAATCTTGTTAAGAAGTTTTGCACCTATGTTCATCAGGGATATAAGTTCTCTTTTTGTTTGTTGGATCTTTACCCAGTTTGGGTAAAGCTAGCTTCATACCATGATTTGAGGAGAGTTCCATCTTTCTCAATTGCTTATAATACTTTCAATGTGATTGGTATCCGCTTCTCCTTTTATGTTTTGTAGAATTCTGCTGGAAAGCCATCTGATCCCGGGCTTTTTTTTTTTTTTAATAGGTAGTTTTCTTATGATGGAGTTAATTTTCTGAGTTGTTATTGGTCTACTGAGGATCTAAATATCTTCTCATTTCAACCTTGGGAAGCTGTATGATGTCAGAAAGCCCTCCATTTTATTTAGGTTATCGAATTTGTTTCCCTACAGATGTGCATAGCAATCACTGATAATCTTTTGTATTTCTTCAGGTTCAGTTGTGACTTGATTTTTTGCATTTCTGATTGTGTTTACTTAGACTTTTTCTGTCTTTTTCTTTGTCAGTCTGTCTAGGGGTCCATCAATCTTGTTCACTCATTCAAAGAACCAACTTTTTTTTATTGACTTTTTTTTTCCTCTGATATTTTTGTCTCTTTGTCCTGTATCGGGCTTTTTCTTTGGTGATCTGGATTCTTCTGCTGAAGTTAGGGTTTTTATGGTCTTGCTTTTCCAGTTCTCTTAGGTTATCTGCTAGGCTATTAACTTATCATTTTTACACTTACTTCATATGTGTTCACAAATATATAAATTCCCCTCTTTGTACTGATTTCATGGGCATCTCAGAGGTTTGAGTAAGATGTTTCTTCATTTTCTGTTGCTTCCAGGAATTTGATAATTTCTGATTTGATTTTTGTGTTGACCCAGCAGTTTCTCAGCATCTTGTTGTTTATTGTCCATGTCTTTGCGGGTTTTGGGGTAATTTTGTTAGGTTGATATTTGTATTCCACTGTGGTCTGAGAAGGTGCATGGTCCTATTTTGATCTCATAAATTTTATTTATGCTTGATTTATGACTGAGGATGTGGTCGATCTTGAAGTATGTTCTATATGGTGATGAGTAGAATGTATATTTCATGGTTGTTGGTGAAGTGCTATATAGCTATCTATTAAGTTCGTTTGGTTAAGCATCAAGTTAACATTCTGGACTCCTTGTTGATTTAATATTTTCTTAAACACTTTTGCCTAAATCTTTGTTTCAGCATCTGTTTCTCAAAAATTTTACTGTCAATAATGAGATATTTGGACTTTAATATGACTTTCATACATACAAAATTTGAAACCATTTAAGGGTCTGGAATAGAAAAGAATAATTAAGAAAAAGGAGCAAAACTGAACTCTGATACTCTTAATCAAAGAACAAGTTGTCACTTTTCATCTGTTACTGACATCTGTCTTCTGTTGTTTTTAGTTTTTCACTTTACTCATTGCAATTTTTTTCTGAAGCTCAATGATATAAATACTGAAATTGAAGGACAATTTTATTTTTCATAAGAAGCAGCACTTTAAATATGTTGGAACCAAACAATGTACAATATGATCAGTAAATATTTTTTTTCTGGTAACATTGTAAAAATGCCAACATATAAATAAAATTTTAAATCCTGTACAGCACCAATTGAGAAGGCATGTTTGCTTGGAAGAGTGTGAAGAGTATAGAACCTGTAAAGTGCAATAAGCATTGTTAGAACATTGGTTCATTGTTCTGAATATTTGAAATATCTTTCAGGCTTAATTCATTCAGAATAACATCTGTTTTAAATTGACCCAATATTTTGTTTATTATTTCTGATTAACTAATGACAGTAGACATAAAGAAGTAAAGAAATAAAAGTAATATAAATGAACAAAAACATTCTGAAATTAATTTTGTATTTGGAAATTATAAAAAGACTGATATTTATTTATAACTAATGAATTTAGAATATAAAATTTACTTCAAGTTGTAAAGTATGATGAACTTTTCTCTACACAGTAGATCAATAAATCTTAGATAATAAATGATGGACTAAAAACTTCCAGAAAAAAAGAATTTTATGCAATGACAGTTTAATATCATAAATTAATTCAATTAATGCTTGTATTTCTCTAAGAACTGATAAAAGAAAATTTAGTAAGATTTTAAATGATTGTGAGTTTGAAATCACATGGAAATACATGCCCATCTGAATTAATAAAGGTAGAATTGATAATAAACTTGGAATGAGGTTTTCTGGGTATGTTAAAACAATGTGGTTTATTGTTTAAAGGCATAGAATCTAAATTCATTCTACCTGGGTCTAAATCTTAGCTCTTATATTTTATAAGTATGATTTGGGGCAAGTCAGTTAATTATTGTGTCATTTTCTTATTCTCTAAAATTATAATAGTACTTGCCTTTGTATTGTAGAGAATAATATATATTTATTTATATACATATATATGTATAGCACTTAGAATATTGTGAGAATTACATGGAAAGCACTTAAATAGGTTCTAAGTACCATATAAATGTTATATTCTGTTATTATTAGTATTTATTAGTTTTTATGCCTTAATAATAACTGAGAAATAAAACAGTACAAAACTTGTAAAGTGTTAATTTTAAAAAACATTTAAATAACACATAGGCAAAATATGTACATACTTAATCTAAGGAACTAAAAATGTCAGACCTTTAATGTTGACTTCTTAATAAACGAATAAAAGCACTTGTAAATATCTCAATTTTCTTCTTGGAATTTGCTTTTCCTTTTACCACTTGCATTTTTAAATGCTTATGTAGGAATATAACTTTAATTTTGGGGAGAGAGAATATGTCTATATAAGCAAATAAATTAATTGATATGTATGAGAAATACCAAAATTACCTCATTTAATGTTTATAATACTTTCAACAAAACCACTAATTATTGAACTACTATGATGTTTCAGACAATAAAATGCTCAGGGATTACTTCTTATTACAAAAATGAATATAAGAAACTTCCCTCTGTGATGCAAGCTCACAGCTATTAGAAAAGATACTTTCCAATTCCCATCCATTCCATAAGAATTATGGGAATGATGTTTGCAGGTTCCAAGAAAACAGAGAGAGAATATTTACCCTGGTCAGTGGAACCATGTGTGGCTTTCCAGAACCAAAAATTATCACACAGAATTGAAATTAACTTTTTTGTGTTAAGTGTTGTATGTCTACTCTGAGATTAGACTAGGTAATAGATAAAAGGCTCATAAATTACCCATGATGTCAGTGTTTTTATTCAGGAGCAGCAAGATAAGTTTAATATAAATATAGAATATCTGACAGCAAATCGGTCTTAATTTAATACCAGAAGAAGTTATTCTACCCATTCTACTGTACTTACATTAATGAAAGTTTAAATATTCTGCTTGAATTATGAAACATAAACTTGTGAAGGGGACCCTAACTTCTCTGAGTTTTCACATTTGTGACATAGGGATAGTTACATAAACTTAACTCCTAAGACTGTAGCACTAGTTACAATGCCTGGAATATAGTAGATATACAATCCACAGTGACGAGTATCTTTATTATTATATTCTTATTATTGATAAGAGGTGCATTAAATTTTTTAGTGGTAACAGTCATAAAAAAGATAAAAGTCTCTTTTATTATTATATTCTCTTTTAGAATGAAAGTTAATCCAGCAAAAAAATCAATGACTTTGAGAATAGCTGCATATCACAGAAATGGCAAATAAATATAAATTTTTGGGATCTGGGCAGAAATTTCAAAAATGGGATTCTTGGTATTAGCATTTGAGTGTACTGATGAATTTGTTGGAGAACCTTGAGAATGTCACGTAAAGTCTACTCAAACAAATAAATGCACATGCACACAACATATAATCTTTATTGTAAGGCTAAGAAATACACACCACAAATACACATTTACATAAATATGCACATATGACAGCAAAATTGCAAATTATTTGAGTCATATATATTTATATTAATATACACGTATATTTTTCAACTTATACTGCACGAAGATAAGGCATTCCATATCACATCAAAAGTGTTAATTTGCTGAACTCTGTTTTATTTCAATACTAAAAATTAGCTTTACCTTGGTATAGGTTATAACAGTTCTGTGGTTATAGTATAGCAGATATTTTAGATTTAAGAGGTAGAATTCGATAAAGGAAGCAAATAACTTTATCATTATGTCTGTATTCTCAAATGTATATGTTAATAATAAAAATTCTTTTTAAAAGGCTCCTTAGCTGTGGGAAACATACAAACCACATTTACACCTCTTGGGAGAGCATATTTTCTAGCAAGTCTGTGAAGAATTGTTGAATATAAATACCTCTTCTGTGATCTCTTACATTTAAACTGACTTTTTTCTATGATTTTAAAATCCAAAATCATAACAGCTAAAACACTGCTGTTGTTATTATTTTAACACCCTGAATATTAAACAGGAAGAATATCCATAACAAGAAAAGTGATGACGTATCTTTCAGGATTGATACTGGCCTCAGAGCAATGTTATGTTAGTCTAGGCATATCTCCTAGAGTGTGGAGAGGAGACATTTCAGAGCAATCGAAAACTACCTTGCCGGGCTTCGTGACTCAGCCTGTAATCCCGTGCTTTGGGAGGCTGAGGTGAGTGGATTGCCTGAGCTCACGGGTTCGAGACCTGCCTGGGCAACTTGGTGAGACCTCATCTCTACAATAAATCAAAAAATTAGCCAGGTGTGGTAGCGCGAGCCTGTAGTTGCAGCTACTTAGAAGGCTGAGGCGGAAAGATCGCTGGAGCCCAGCAGGTCGAGGCTGCGGTGGCCGGGAGCGGCAACTGCACTCCAGTCTGGGCAACAGAGTGAGACTCCAACTCAAAAAAGAAAAGGTACCTTGATTCAGACCCACTGAAAGTGTGAATTCATATAGCAAATTTAATTTAAATAGTCAGGGATGAAAGATTACCTATTGGATACGAAGTTCAATATTTGGGTTACAGTTATACAAGAAGACCGATTCCCACCATTGTGCAATATACCCATGTAACAAACGTGTGTGTGTACCCCCTGAATCTAAAATTAATTTAAATATATTTAAATTAGCAATTAAGTCTAATTCCTGAACTTCAAATTTTACTTTTTTATTTCAAGGCTGTATGATACTTAATATTCATAAGCCTCTTTTCCCTATCTGACCTCCTCATGCAGCTCTTATTTTCTAGTAGAGAGTAAATTGTCCTTGATTCTGACTGATTTAATTAAGCAGTAAATGTCTTCCTTATCATCTTGGTATTTCTATGATGAAGAGAGATGTTCAAGGCCATGATGCAACCAATTAGACATTTCAATATAATGATAGCATACTTCTTTTGTATACTAGACAGAACAATTTGAACTAATTCATATACTTAGCTGCCAACGAGTCCTTTTTTTTAAATTTTTATTTATTTATTTATTTTTTATTATGTTATTGTGGGGTACAGTTAGGGGTTAGGCATACAAAAATGTTTCGTTCAGGTACCCTTGTTGATAAGAGGTGTCTCCTTTTATTTACTGTACATTTTGTCAGTGACTAAATTTGTACTTATTGAAAATAAAAACTTTGTGATATGGGGAGAGAAAATCTTCATGCATATTTTAAAAATCTATATTCCTGCCCCATAGATTTATGAGGATTTCTAATCAAAGAAAATGAAAAACCAAAAATAAAAATTAAAAACTTTAATTCTCTCCCTTTCTCTCTCAATTTAAGAAATGGAAAACTATTCAAATCCACTAGTGAGACAAATGCAAATCAAACAAGGTACAATATTTGTCTAAATAATTTAAAAATACACAAAATGAAGACACTGTGATTCATTTATTTACTCATTAAATATGTACTAAACATCATTTGAAATTTCAGAGCTAGCCGGGCTCACTGGCTCAGCCTGTAATCCCAGAGCTTTGGGAGGCTGAGGTGAGTGGATTGCCTGAGCCTGCGGGTTCGAGACCCGCCTGGGCAACTTGGCGAGACCTCATCTCTACAATAAATCAAAAAAATCAGCCGGCGTGGTAGCATGCGCCTGTAATTCCAGCTACTTGGAAGGCTGAGGAGGAAGGATCACTGGAGCCCAGCAGGTCGAGGCTGCAGTGGCCAGGAGTGGCCACTGCACTCCAGTCTGGGTGACTGAGTGAGACTCCAACTCAAAAAAAAAAAAAAGAAATTTTAGAGCTACATATATAACCACAACAAAATACTTGCTTTCATAGAACTTATATTTTAGTGAGAGAATTTAGAAAACAAGTACTTACACTGAGATACCACCTAACTCCAGTCAGAATGGCCATTATCAATAACTCAAAAAATAACAGATGTTGGAGAGGATGTGGTGAAAAGGGAACACTTCTACACTGCTGATGAGGGTGTAAACTAGTGCAGCCTCTGCGGAAATCTGTGTGGTGATTCCTAAAAGCTCTAAAAATCAACCTTCCATGTGACCCCACAATCCCCCTACTGAGAATATACCTTGAAGAACTTAAATCACTCTATAAAAAAGATACCTGCACATGTATGTTTATCGCAGCATTGTTCACAATAGCAAGATCATGGAACTAACCATGCTGTCCATCAAAAGAGGACTGGATTTAAAAAATGTGGTACATATACACAATGCATTATTACGCAGCTGTAAAAAAGAATAAAATGAATTTCACAGCAACCTGGATGGAATTGAAGTTTATAATACTGAGTGATCTCTCACAGAAATAAAGATCTGAGTATCACATGTTCTCATTCATAAGTGGACCTTGAGCAACTATCATAATAATATATGAACAGGATTGACAGTGGCGGGAATCTATGAGGGGGGCAGAGAGGGGAAGGGAGGTGGGATTAATGGTCGTCAATATCTGTCTGGGGACGGGGAGACACCTCTTATCAACAAGGGTGCCTGAACGAAGCATATTTGTATACCTAACCCTTAACTGTACCCCACAATTTTAAAATAAAATATGTTAAAAAAAAAGGAAAAAAGTCATTAAATAAACAATACATAAAATAAATTTAAGAATAACTAATTCAATGAAGAAAGTGAAACAGTTTAATATAATAAAAATGACTAAGTTGGAAGAAGCTTATTTATTTATTATTTATTTTTATTTCAATAGCTCTATGGGGTACAAATTGTTTTTGTCTGGGCTTTATGGTACTCTCGATGGCCGTCTATGCACATTGCACCTGATTTGTGATTTTTTTGTCCCTCCTCCCCTCGCCCCTTCTGTGTCTCCAGTGTCCATTATGCCATTCTCAATGTCTTTGTGGATTCTTCATTTAGCACCCACTTATAAGTGAGAACATGCAGTATTTAGTTTTTCGTTCCTGAGTTAGTTCACAAAATGGTGTTCTCAAATTCCTTCTAAGTTGCTGCAAAAGACATTATTTCATTCTTTTTGATAGTTGAATATTATCCCATAGTGTACATATACAACATTTTCCTTATCTACTGATTGGTTGATAGACATTTAGATTGATTTCACATCTTTGCAACTGTAAATTGTGTTGTGATAAATAATACAAAGGATCAGTGAAACAAAAAAGTTGATTCTTTGAAAAGATAAACAAAATTAATAGACCTATAGCCTATCAAATTCATTAAGAAATGAAGAGAAAAGTTTCATATTAGTTCAATAAAAAAAGAAAATGGAAACATTGCAACTGATACAATGGAAATTCAAAAGATCATCAGGGACCGTTAAGAGTACCTCTGTATAAACAACTTGGACAATCTCCAGGAAATTGATAAATTATTGTACACGCATAACCTCCACAACCTTGAATCAGGAAGAAATCGAAAGCCCGAACTGACCAATAATGAATGGCAAGACTGAAATAGTAATTAGAAGTCTCACAACAAAAAAGAAGGCCACAACCTATGGACTCATGACTGAATTCTACCAGACCTTCAAAGAAGAATTGATACCAATTTTACTGACACTATTCCACAAGTCTGAAGAGGAGGAAATCCTCTCTACGTCATTCTATGAAGCTAGTATCACTCCAATACCAAAGCCAGGAAAAGACACAACAAAGAAAGAAAACTACAGACTAATATTCCTTATGAATGTAGATGGAAGGAGCTCTTTTTAATTGAGTACTTAGCGCAAGTTTCACTGGTGAAGCCTATAGCCGAGGAGAATGGCAAGAAGTCAGCATTGCAAAGCACTGAGAAAAGTAATTTTTTGAGGTTGGTTTGGTCTTTTGTTTTGGTTTTGGACTTGTATTTTTTTAATTAAAAAAAATTTTTTTTTATTTTAAAGACATAGGGTAAAATTCAGGTTTAGGTATACAAATCTTCATTATGCAGGTACCCTTGCTGATGAAGTGTGTCCCTCCCTTCCACTGGCAGTTTCCCACTACTGCCAATCCCTTTCTTACAGTATTATGATAATTGTTCAAGGTCCACTTCTGAGTGAGAACATGTGGTACTCAGTTTGTTTTGAACTTTTGTTTTTTTCTCAAGCACACATGAAATAGCTAGAGCTACAGCAGAAGATATAAGCAAGGATTCACTTAAGCATTCTCAGAAATGAGGTCAGTGTGACTAGAACCCAGCATGAAAGAGAAAATCAGAAAAATAAGAATTATGAAGGGCTTGTTAGGTTTTACTTAAATGTGATGGAAAGTATAAAAATAAAGAAAGTGATGTGATGATCTCGTCATATATATGATTAAGAGTAGGAGGTAAACCAGTAATACTGGATAGGGTAGATTGGTAGCAGTGGAGAGGGAGAGAAGTAAACAGATTTGAATGAAAGCATAGTCAATAGGTACTGTTGAAATATCAAATGTAAAGGGAGTAAAAATGAGACAAGGAATTCTAGAGACTTTAAGGTCTGTCATAAGTCAATTGTGTGGCATAAAACACTGAATGTTACATTCTAAAATTGAAAAGACTCAGAAAGAGCAGATTTAATAGAAAAATCAAGAGCACTTTTTTTGGATTTATTTTCTATGAGTTGCTTAACACTAGAATAACTGCTGTCAAGTGGGGAGAAATAGCAGATGAAAGAGACTACCAAATATTGGCAATGGGTAAGAGGCAGCTGAGAGTCATGTAGAGTCATATAAAATGAGGTAAGAATAAATTGAAAAAAAGAAGTAATGAGAGTTGCTGTCCAGAGTTCAAGGAAGTTATACACAGAAATGTCATCTTTGTATTCAGCAACTTGATGTATTTAGCATCATTCATTACTTGATAAGTCCAGATTTATGATGTTTTCCCAGAAAATGCTGACCTAATTACTTCCGGTCAAATGATTCAGATACCACAGTGAAGGAGCATTATGAGTTTAGGGTAATCTGTGGTAGTGTTACAGTCTCACCTTAGTGTATTTGTGCAACCCTATGACCACATATAGTCATCCTTTGGTAAAATGGTGTACTATTCACATATAACCTACGCACAGCATTTAATCATCTCTAAATTACTTATAATACCAAATACAGTATAAATGCCATATAAAGAGTTATCATACTATATTGTTTATGCAATATGTATAAAAAATAGTTTACACATATTTATTCTAGGCACAATTTTTTATGAATATGTTCAATCTGAGGTTGGTTGACTCTACAAATACAAACTCCATAGATACTGATTGTTGACTATGTTCATGTATACAAATAACCAAGATATTTAATGAAAATAGAGACTGTTCTAGATATATACTATGGTATAATATATTGTATATATAATATAAAATATAACATATATATATACACAAATAAAAAGTTGTTTCCTCTACCATGTATTATTTATAGCTGCATAAGATTCATCTAGTCTTCTAATGCTGAAGCTTTGGATAATATAGACTTTGTTTATCTAAGAAACAATACACCAGGCTCTACTATTTGAAAGCATAATTATTGTATTTATGATCATAATATTGACAATCATAGCTCTGAGTCAACTTATAACAAAGGGGCATAATTTTGACATAGCAGTTTTTGAAGAATTCATATATATGTGAAGGCTTGTTTCTAGATATCCAACTTATACTCTTTTAAAAATACAAACAACTATAAAAGGTAAGTCTATATACTCATATGTCTATATCTTAACTTTAAAACATCAAACTAAAACTGTTTAAAACACTGATTTAATAATCACCACTTTGAAGTGCTAAAAACGTATGTTTTAGTTCTCTAAAACCCAAAAGTGACTGTATTTTAAGCATTTTTCCATGATACTAACATATTTGTGCATCAAGATCTCACTTATAAAGCTGTTTTCTTGTAAGGAGAATTTTTTTTTCTAGACTTAGTCATGTTTTTACAGTAGCAAAGTGAACTGATAACCAGTTTAACGCTTTTCTTAATTATGTCTGCAAACACTTCATGGCAATAAACACTCTTTTTTATATATAAAATGATAATATGATCCCTACAAATGATTTGAAAAATTGTTTTCAAGAGAAACAGATTGTTTTTAAAAATTGTTGTTGTTTCCTTTGTTTATGTTGTTATTAATCTTGTATACATGTTATATTAAGAATATAAAGCACAAAACATATATTTTGGTCTAATTAGTGCCATCTTTATGAAACTCTTGCTAAACTAAATTTAGCAAAATTTGTTTTGGATGTTGATATATATATATAATTATTATATACACACACATAAATATATATGTAAATAGAACTGGAGGCCATACAGTGTAGTGAAATAAGGCAAGCAGAAAACACAAATATCACATGTTCTCACTCAGATATGGGAGCTAAGGATGTGTATCTCATGAAAGTAGAAAGACTGGTGGTTGCCACAGGTCAGGTAGTGTATTGCAGAGAAGTGGAGGCAGATGGGTTGAATAATGAATTCAAAAATACAGATGAATAGAGGAATAAGACCAATAAATTATGAGTTACTATAGTGACAAATAATCTATTGTATATTTCAAAATAGCTAGTAGAGAATAGTTTGAATGCTCCCAGCATAATGAAAAGGCAAATGTTTAAAGTAACAGATATTCTAGTTACCTTGATATAATTATTATACATTATATGAATATATCAAGAATCATATGTACTCTAAAATATGTACATCTATTATGTATTAATAAAAATGTAAATAGACTTTATTAAAGCAGGAGATGAGAAATATACATGTTTCCTAATGTCTCTAGGCAATTACTCTCTTACTAGCAATTAAGATTTTGATCTAATTTGTGCAATTCTGTATGTTGTTAAATATAGTTAAAAGTTAGAATTCACCTTACTACTCAAGAAAGCTTGATATTATTATGTTTCTTCTGTTATATTTCATTCACTACCATTCTTTTTCTGTTTGTGATGAAATGCTTTCATCATATCAGAAAAGAGTTACAGACACATATAGTCTCCCAAGTAACTATCAATGGTTACATTGAGGCTACATTTTACTCTCTACGTCTGTAGAGAGATGACTTTAACAACTGTGGAAGCAGGCTATTGGGGACATGATATGTGGAAGGTCCTAGAAGAGAAACTTCATCAAAAACACGCCCTCTAATTAAATGCTACTGTACCAAGAATTCCAAAATTAGATGTTCATACAATGGATGAATAAATTATTGTATTCCACATTACAAAACGAGTACACACTCCTGTTGGCAATTACATACACCAGTAGCCACTATCATTACACATTATTTTGTTATTATTTCAAATTCTTCTACTATACGCTGTTATGATTTAGAATGAAGTTAGATTTATTATGGCTCAAATAAACAGCAAAAAAACCATAAGCCTGACTCTCCATCATTAATTTTACTGCTGCTTGATGCAACACAGGGATAACACATTAAATCATTGCACCACAACATGAATTTTTTATTGGTTTTTCTCCTTCAGTTTAACTGGAAACAGCCAGCAATAGGAAGTGTGGAGATTGGAACATGAAAGTTAAGGGAAGGAAAACTAGTAACTTTCTAAAGAAAGGTAAATCAATTTCTGTGTACTGCCTGTAATATTTTTTTCTTCTCTAGATCAATGCATATAAACACAGGTTGTTCAATGGAAAGAACAAATTGTCCTCAAACAATTCTTTAAATTTTCCATATATATTGGTTCTAAAACACAAAACAAATATTAGAAGACAAGATCTTCATGCCAGCCCTTAAATTAATTAATGAATTATTTTTATAGCTTTCTGAGGGAATATTAAGAAATCAGTAACACATTTTTTTTCAGAAAGGTTTATCAACAAGGTCTACTCATTTTTTCTATTCAATATTAACATTAAGATAAGCAGAAGCTATTTTTTTTTGTTCCTCAGCTCTGTGCTGGTGGAGTCTCATTTATAAATTGTTTTAAAAACCCAAGTACAACTAAAATTACATGTTCAGAATACATAGATCTTGCAAGTTGTCACTAAAAACAAATTTGTCCACAATGAGGATCTGAGTATACAGCTGGCTCCTGATTAAATCTTTTGAGATGAATTTCCTCCATCTTTTTTTCCAAGATGATTAAAGACAATGGTACATATTTCAATTTTTATTACTTAATTGAGGGTACTAAAATTGGGCATTCTCTGGTCTTTTCAAAATATTCCAAAATATGTAGACTGTTGATTTATTCCTATTCAATTGGTAAAACAAAATTTAATGGTTAAATATCAGTATTAGAACTCATTTCAATGTGGCCCCTTTGTTAGTGCTCAAAATTTGTACAGTATCTCCAAAACAGAGCAGTCAGGATGACCGAGCCGTCTAAGGCAGTATCTCCAAAACAGAGAAATGTTGCCATATGACAAGTGGCTGAACAATCTTCTTAGCCTGCAAAGGAAAATAGTCCTAAGTTTCATCAAAAAATAAGTTTAAATAACATAATTATGTAAGTGTCTTCTAGTTGATATATTTAAAACCATGACTATTTATAAATTTGAGAAATAATTGATTATATTTCTTTCTTTAAATGTATATCACACATAATTTAAATATATTTTGCTCTAATAACTTTATACTTTTTGTGATGTGCTCTTAGCACTTGAATATCAGAAATGACTTAACCTACTTCTCTTCTTACAGTCATAAATAATTAAGAAACTATACTTCTAAATATATTTAGTTCCCTATACATGAATGAATTCTGTTCTGAGAGTGTGTTTACAAGTCCAGTTCATTTGTAAGTCTAGCATAGTTAGCCTAAGTACCCAACTAACATAATTGGCTGTATAGTGTCAGCAATCACTGCTGCTTTTATGCTTTTTTCCATCCAGACATTCTGGGCTTAAAATAAAGATACTGTACTACTGTACTCTATACAGTACTCTATACAGTAACGTACACAAAGGTACAACCACTTATAGAAGATGCATACATGTGGCAACATATGGCAGACATGTGAAATAACTTATGTGACTGGACATGTGAATAGAGGTTCACATCTATGAAAGTTCATAAATTGAAGTTTCATATATTTATCAAATTAATGACAAATGACTGGCTTTCTACCTGTTGCCAGAGTATCTGTTAGTGCTATATATGGATAATTTCACTTAATCTTCACAACAATCTTATTATATGAATATTTTAGTTACTTCTCAAAACTTAGAGACAACAAAATTAAGGTAGAATTTGGTACCTGAAATTAGTACAACTTATAAAAACTACAATGCATACTTTGCTGAATAGAGCAATGTTAGTGAATGCATAGTCAATCTCCACTGGAAATTTGTATCTAATTTTAAGAGGTAGCAAAGTATTTTGTCAAGCTATTATTGCTATACCTTTGGTCTCAAAATATAGGCTGAGAGCGTTTGTACTACCAGAATGTATAATAGAAAAAATAAATAAAATGTTTTGAGTGTTTAAGTTATAAGTGATCAATATGAAATCAGAGATTAAAGAAAACAATGCTTCATGAAACAGCTGATGTCAACTTATAGTCTGAAATCTAATTTATGTCACAAAATTTAGAGATTCATAGGGTTGAAAAATCCAAGTTTTATAAACCAAGCAGAAGGTAGTAAATTCTTCAGCAGAAGATAAAACCTTGGCCTTAAAAAAATGTGTTAAGTTAAAAGATTTTTTTCCAAACAAATGTCAAATTAAGAGCATTGCCTTCTGTCAAAAGGCTACTGTTTGAAATACTTCCAGGCAGAGTCCATTAAGCTAAAAAAATAAAAAATAAAAAAGACGAATGAAAAGTCGAACGCAAAAGATGATAGATTAAAACAAAAGAGAAAAACCAAAATTATCCCCTTGGCATCAGAGCTATATGCGAAAACTCATTGTTTTTTCCAATAAAGCATTGGAAAAAATTGTAATGGCATAATAAATAAATGGTAATCAAGCATAAAGCAAAGAACAAAAACAGGCCTAGCTAAACATTTCATGTGACTCTTAAAACATTCCATCGACTAATGAATTTTCACTAGCAGAAAATGATTCTCAAAGTTATGAATCCCCTAAAATAAAAGTTCATCTGTTGCCATGAAGGATAATAGGAAAGAAAATGCCAGAGAACAGAACCAAGAAAATAAGTCCACTGCTATAGCATTGAGCTTTCGTAATTCTTGTCAATCAGGACTTAAAATGCACTTCTGGACATTTTTTTAAAATTCCCCATTCTAAACAGGAAAACTTACTTCAGTTATCAGGTTCCATTGTGATCATTACATATTGGTAATGTTTAGGGACAATAAAATGCTGTTTTGGTTATAGCGCACCAACACGGAGCCACTTTTGCACTTTGAAAGAGTCAAGTACCTCTGGAGATATAGGAACTCAAGCAAAAACTAGATAAAACTTTGTTTACCCAGCAAGTGAATGGAGGTCAATGCATTTCCTATCAATTGTATGGATGGACATGTGTATATATATTGAATAGACAAAGGGATAGACCCCCAATAGGCACGCACTGTTACTTACATATTCAATAAATGTTCTCAGTCTTCATTAAAAATAAAACTACAGTTTTGTTTAGGATGACACTGGCCCAATTTGAGGAAATAGAGTACAAATTTTATATAATACAATGAGTCACTTCTATTAGCAAAACTCCTATAGTTTTTTGTTAAATGTGGAAATACATCTAGTTCTAATTAGATCTAAGTAGAAAGCTGGTGAGGTGAGGGGAAGGCAATGATGCTTCTGGGAAAATTTTCACATTTCTGATTGAGGAGAACGGGGTCTTTTCTCAGTTTTGCTGCCTTCATTGATCATTGTGTTAATGCTAAAACTTTCTTAAATTAATGTTAACTTATACAATATGCTGAAAGTTAAACAAATACCAGTGGAATTGAAATATGAATACAATTAAACTGACTCTACAGTTCATTCTCTCTTTTAAATTTAAGGGGTACAAGTAAAGGATTGATCCTGTGGCCCTAGAAAATGATGTATGGATTGATCCGTGTTGTCAGTGGAAAGCTTAACTAGGTTATTATGCAGAGTTCTCAGTTTACCTTCAAGTGCTCTTTAAACATGACTACATTGAAATTCTCATACCATTGCGATCTCAAAGGGTTCAGACTTTATATACACTGGCTAACCTTCTCCAAAATATGTAAGTGTAAGCTTCCAGGCTATCTCAAGGTTTAGGTCAGAAACAAACCCAGTATGACTCTGCTACTGGTTAAGTCAAGTCACAGGCAGCAGGTAAGCCCAAATTCAAAGGCAGAAGACTATACAAGAGTGTGAATACCAGATGCTATGACTTATGGCAAGCTACCAAAGACACAGTGTAGCCCTGTTATTGTATTATACAAAATCTGAAGCCAAATAGCTGACAAACATCTGTTCAGATAATTATTGAGTCAATAACAACAGGATCAACAATAAAACTCCCTGGTTATAAAACCTACTGAAGTAGTTCCTATTTAAGTGTAGACATGTATTAAAGATGACTATGAAAAATAAATATGATTGACATAGTAAAATGCATAACAGATAGGTCATTAATTTTTACAATAATTCATATGACTAATATCTGAAAATTAAAATTGCAAATGAATTTATTTCTATACTGGAAAGAATAAATAGGATATCAAATTCTTACTATAGTGTCTCAGATCATATTCTACAGCTTTTTGTGCAGTAAGCTAAAGAGTCTAATCCATTAAGGCATGAATAGATGAATGATTTTTTGAATAAAGCATATATTATGTGTGTGACCTATTAACTATAGGTGAAACTACAAAGTTATAAACAATTTAGAAGTCATAAAAAATCATTCCCTAAATACATGATAATCAATGATAAATGATCTTCACGGCATAAACTAACCAGTAACTTATAAGTCTCCACCATATTATGAGCTCCATGAATTCAGGAACCAGGTTATTTCATCATTAAATACACAGTGTGAGGAATATAACAAGTTGTTAAAAGTCATGTAAATGTTTGCTGGATAAATGAATAAATAGCTTAAAAATTCAGTTGAACTGATATTTTGCAAAAGATTTGTGGGATTAAAGCCTGCCCCAATTGCCAGGTCAGCCCCGACAGATTCAGGCTCCAGGTTGGGCACAGCAGCCCGGGGTTCTGGGTGGACTCCAGCAGTGAGCTGACGCTCATAGCCTCAGGTTTCAGCCCCTCAGCACCAGGTCAACTGGCATAGCCATGATTATCAGATTGGCATTCACAGACCTCGCCTCCAAGGCAGCCCATGCAATCCCAGGCTTCAGGCTCTTCCTGGGTTTCAGATCAGCCATGAGTCAGATAAGCACATACAACCCCAGGCTTCAGGCCAACCCCAGGCTTCAGGCCCACACCAGTGCCAGGTAGGCACACCTGACCTCAACTACTAGGTCAACACCTGTGAACACAGGCTCTGGGTCTGCAAGTGTCAAGCCACTCTTAGCAGTTACACCTTTCAGGCCAGCCCTTATTTTCCCAAGCTCCAGCAGAACCACGGTTCAGGCACATTCCATTAGACCCCAAATAGGACATCCCCCCATAATCACAGGCTTCAGGATCACTTCCACAGACTCTTAAGCCAGCCCTTGTGTCTCTAGTATCCAGGCAATCCCTCAAAACTAGTGCCTCTTAGACTCCTGCACACCCAGCCTCCAGACCAGTCTCCACAGCCTCAGGCATTAGGTCCGCACCTACAATTCCAGGGTCCAGAGCAATCCCCACAAACCAAGGACTCACATGTACCTTTGCAATAGGCCAGTCACAGACTCTAGGCCAGTTCCCATGGCTTCAGGCTTAGGTTCCAGTAAACTCAGGGTATACACCAACCTCAGTAGACCCTGAGACCAGGCATATTCCCATGGACTGAGGCTACAGGACCACTCTTGCAAACCCAATGTTCAGGCTAGCCCCATAGATTCAGGCCCCAGGATCAACTTCAGGAACTGAGATTCTAGGCACACCTAGTGCCATGCTATCCCTAAAAACTCAGGCTCCAGAAATCAAATAGAAAAAATTTTGAAAATTCCACAAATACATGAAAATTAAACAATGTGTTCCTGAGCAACTAATGGGTCAAAAATAAATAAAACAGAAATTAAAAGGCATCTTGAGACAAGTAATAATGGAAATGCAGCATAACAAAATTACGAGATAAAGCAAATGTCATTCTAAGGAGGAAGTTTATAGCAATTAAGGTCTACTTCACAAAAGAAAAAGATCTCAAATAAACAATCTAATAGTACATATCAAGAAACTAAAATAAGAAGAACAAAGTAAGTCTAAAATGTGTGGCAGGAAGGAAACAATAAAGATAAAAAATATATGAATGAAATAGAAACTAGAAAATCAATAGAAATTATCAATGAGAGTCAAATTTGAAAAAGATGAATAAAACCAGCAACTATCAGCTAGATTAAGAGAAAAAGACAGAGTACTCGATAAATAAAATCAGAATTGAAGAAGACAGTCAAACTAACAAAACAGAAATACAAAAGATTATAACAGATTATTATAAATAGTATCTTAAATAACCTGTAAAAAATGAATAAATTTCTAGACAGATGCAATCTATTAAGAGAGATTCATTAAAAAAAAAGAAAATCTGAACAGACAAAAGTAACAAGATTGAATCAGTAATATAAAGTTTATTATTAAAGAAAAGACAAAGACGTGATGATCTCATTGCTGAATTTTACCAAGAATTTAAAGAAGAATGAATGCCAATTCACCTGAAAAAGAAGGTATATTTTCAAACTCATCTTACGTGTCCAGGCTTCCTCTGATACCAAAGCAAGATAAGGACACTATGAGAAAATAACATTACAGGCCAGTATTCTGATGAAGAAAAATGTGAACATTCTTAAGAAAATATTGTCAACTCAAAGTCAATGACACATTAAAGGTATAATTCACCACAATCAAGTGCGATCCCAGGGATATAAGTAGTTTATCATACACAAATCTATAAATGTTAAAACTATATTAACATCACACAAGGATAAATGATATGATCATTTTGAAGGATGTAGAAAAAACACTTGGCAGAGTTCAACATCATTCATAAGGAACATTCTCAACAAATTTAGTTATAGGAGAAATGTATCTCAACACAATATAGACAAAATATACCAAAACCACAGCTGACATCATACTCAATGGAAAGGACTTGAAAGCTTTTTCTCTGAGATCAGGAAGAAGACAAGGATGACTTTCTTGTCACTTCTATTCAACACAGTACTAGAAATCTTAAAGCAATTAGGCAAGAAAAACATTAAAAGCTATCTAAACTGGAAGGAAAGAAATAAATTTCTCCTGTTTGCAGAGGACATGATTTTATATATATAAAACACAAACACTTAAAAAACTGTTAGAATAAACAAATTTTGTAAAGTTGCAGGATTCAAATCAATATTTAAAGAATCCATAGCCTATACTAACAATGAACTATTCAAAAAAGAAATCAAGAAAACAATTTCATTATGATTCCTGCAAAAATATATAAAATAGTTAGAAGAAATTTAACCAAGTAGTTGAACACTGAAAACTAGAAAACTTTGATGAAATAAATTGAATATGACATAAAGCATGTTGAGCTAAATGATGTGCTCAATAATTGAAAGGATTAACATTGTTAAAATGTACATACTAACCAAAGCAACCTACAGAGTTAATGAAATCTCTATCAAAATTTCAATTGCATTTTTCACAAACAGAAAAGCAATCCTAAAATTTATGTGAAAATACAAAAGACTCTGAAGGGCCAAGCAATCTTTAACAAAAGAAACAAAACTGAAGGCATCACATTACCTGACACCAAAATATACTGCAAAGCTTGTCATCAAAGCAGTGTGATACTGGCATAATACAGACATATGGACCATTGGAGAGGAATAGAAAGTCTATTTTAAATTAATTGATTTTGTCAACAAAGGTGCCAGAAGTACACAATGGGGAAAGAATAGTCTCACCAGTAAATAATATTTAAATAACTGGATACTCACAAGCAGTAAAATAAAATTAGACATTTACCTCATGCTGTATCCAAAAATCAACTCAAAATGGACTATGACTTAAATGTAAGATGCAAACTGTAAATAAATTAGAAAAAATATAGAATAGAAGCAAAGTAGTATGGCATTCATGTGGGCAATGGAATTTTTACCCCAAAAGCACTGGCAAAAATAAATCAACTGAATCAAACTAAAAAGATTCTGCAAAGCAAGTAACAAAGAGGAGAGACAACATATAGAATCGTAGAAAATATTTGCAAATAATACATCTGATAAGGCTTTAATATATATATAGCATATAAAAAACTAAAAAAAAAAAAAACTCAGTAGCAAGCAAACAAACTGGTCACAAAATGGGCATAGAAATAAAGAAAACATAAATAAAGCCAAAATCGGTTCTTTGAATAAGTAAATAAAACTGATAAATGCCTACCATTGTGGTGGTAGTTGCTTGGATGTATACCTTTGTCAAAATTTATATACTATACATCTTTAAATGCTGCATTTTATTGTATGTAAATTATACTTTAAGAAGTTGATTGAAAAATAAAATGATGTAAAAATAGCAACAACAAAATACATGGGCATAGGGCCTGAATACACATTTTTTTAAAAAAGATAAACAAATGGTCAATAGGTATATTTGTTAAAATTCAGTGTCACTAAGTGTCAGATAAATGCAAATCTAAACAAAATTAGGTATCATTTCACACATGTTTCAATGACTATTATAAAAAATGGAACAATAACAAGTGCTGGCAAAGATTGTGGAGAAAAGAGAACCCTTAAACACTGTTAGTATGAATATGAATCAGTACAGTCATTATGAAAAACAACATAAAGTTTCCTTAAAAAATTAAAAAGAATTACCATATGATCTAGTCATCCCACTACTGGGTGTGTATACAAAAGAAATAAAATCCATATGTTAAAGAGATATCTACATTTCCATGGTCATTACAGCATTCGTTATTCACAATAGCTAAGATATTAAATCATCCTAAGTGTCCATCAAGAAATAAATGAATTAAAACAAATGGTATATATGTACAATACAATACTATTCAGTCCTAAAAGTGAAGGCAATTTTTTTGTGTGTGTAATCACATGAATGAATTTTGAGGACATTATGCTACATAACATAAGTCAAGCAAATATATACAGACTGAAAATAGATAAGTGATCTCCTTGGGCCGAAAGTGGCAGAAGGAGGCTTGGGGGAGAGGGAAGAGATGAGGAATGACTAATTGCGGTTATGGAGTTTTTTGGGAAGATGATGAGAATGTTCTTAAACTGGTCATGGTTGTGGTTGCACATTCTGGGAACAAACTAAAAAGCCATTAAAATGTACGTTTTAAAAGGGAAAAATCTATGAGAAACGGATCTCAATAAAACTGTTTTTAAAAATAAGTGAATGTTTTCAATAAACAATATCAGACAAGGTGGCCATCTTCGAAGTTCTCTATGTGTAGATTTCCTAGTTGGAGTCACAGCAAGAAAGTAGAATCAAAGCAAGGGTTTTCATGTCAGCAATGATTTTACTGGATTTACTAAGTGATTACAGAGAAAGGGAGTGATACACTGTGCAGAATAAAGCAAAGAGAAAAAAAGAAAACAGTACATGTGTGTGTTATTGAGCTGGTCGCCACTGTAGTAGACAAGGAGACCTTATAAGATGTCATCGGGAATGTGCCCTAACATTCTGGGCTCAGTTATAGTAGAGAAGCTTGTTTAATTTCCTTCTCCATTAGTCAAAAGACACCTCATGGTCTGTTCGCTTCTTCTTATATCTTTGTTGGATATGTGGAAATTTTATAACATTACATCAGAGAAGTCCGAGGCTCAAAAGTGGGAAATACACAGTGCAGCTGAATCATGATTTGACCATGTCACACTAGTGGGAAGTAGGTTTTCAAGTTATCAGCTGGCTTGAAAGGTGAACTAGAGTAGGTAAAGTTGTTCACAGGAGTGTCCAATCTATGAAATAGTCCCTGAATATTCTCACTAGTATGTTAGTTGAATCTCACATTTTGATTTAACATAATGCAATTATATTATTACATATTTTCTTTAAAATAAGCTTATTATTGAAAAAAATTAAATTTGAATTACCTAGTAGTATGAAGGTAATCATCCATAATTTTAGAATTTGTGTTTGTTTTCAAATACAAAACTTACATTGATAAGTGTTTAATATTTTATTTTTGAAACACTCTCAAAATTATAGAAAAAAATACAATTCAATACAAAAATATTTTTATCAACTATTTGAGAGTAAGTTGCTGACCTGTTTTTACCTTACCTTCATATGTTTATTATGTGTTTGCCACCAAGAATAGAATTATCCTATATAACCATAACAAGATTATCAATATCAGGAAATTAACATTGATACATTACTGATATCTAATCCTCAACTCCCATTCAATTTTTAAAAGTTTACTCTTACAATATCTTGTATAGCAATATAATCCAGTTCCTATGAAGTGATTCTTACCTTCAGTAAAAAATTGTGTTTTATACATTCAAGGTACTGAATGTGAGGGTCACATCATTTTAATCTCTTTTGGTCTAGTGAGGCTTATTGTTTATCCTTAACTTTCATGACTGTAACATCTTTCAAGTTTATATATTTTGTTCATGTTGGATGTCCTTCAGTTTGGTTTGTCTCATATTCTCATGATTAGATTTATCAGAAATATGTATTATAATGGAATCGTAGCATATATGTTGTGTCCTAATAGGTGGTGTACAATTGAATTTTGCCCCATGGAAGATGATGTTTACTTTAGCTATTTGATTAGGGTGATTTCTATCAGGTTTCTCCAATAAACACTCATTTTTTCTTTCTATGTAATTCATAAGTACTTTGTGGAAAGATACTTTAATATTATATAGATATCTTGTTTACCAATAAACATTTCATTTATTCATTTTTAAAATATCAGAATAAGTTTATTTCCCCCATTTTATTCAGTTAGTTATATTCTCTTATTGAAAATATATAAGTTGGTGTTTGAATTATTCCAAAATCAGCTAGTAGGAGCCTTTTCAATCTAGTTTCCATGACTCTTTGACATGACCTCATCATTTATTGAGGACTTTGTTTTTAGAACAATAAGCTATTCAGCCTCATTTTATCTTTGCTTTAGCCACAGAATCAGCTATATTTCCAAAGATCCTCAGTTTCTGTTTTTTTTTTTAGTAGAGAATTATATTTTGAAGCCAATATTGAAGTGTTAGATGTACTTATTACTATTTGGCTGTACTGTTTCAAGAATATCAGAGTTCATTCTAGTTTTTTTTCATTCTATATTTGTAACTTTTTTCTCTAAGAGAGAGAAAACTGATTCATATTACCCTTAATATATTTTCTTAATTGTCCAGGACCACTGTAGGGAATGGATTTCACATTGCTTCAGACTCTTCCTCACATCACATTGATGCCCTCTTCAACTCACATAGACTTGAATATCCCAATAATGGCCACTATTACACAAAGATATCCTACTCATCACTGAAAAGCTCTAACACCCAATGCGGGCCACAATTATACATAAGTAGACACTTTCTTTACCCTCTTTGGGCTCTGCCATCCACATCAGGCCACATTCATTCAGAGGTGCTGTCCTTGGCTCACTTAAGTTCTGACTCTACATGCCAGGCCACTCTTCTGTATGAATATGCTTTTTACTCTACTTTAGTTTAGATACCCTACCCTCCACTAAGTCACCTTCAAGTCTGAATGCCATCTCATCCTTATCCTATTGTGCTCTGACTTCCTATGCTTAACCAATTCATGTGAACCCTCATCATCCTGTTCTGATTCCTTCCCTCTGTTCTGACACATCACAATCATCCCCCTTCATTCCTCCTACTGTTTTAATTATAAATGCATAACTTGTTATGGCCAACCTACTATCTTTATGACTATGAATTATCTAAATAGTAATAGTAATAGATTTGTAAAATTATCTGTGATGTCCTTAAATGCAAGTATATAACAATGTAATTAATCATAGTAAATTACTTCTACTCATTTCTAAAAAATTGCATCATCTTCAAATCAGAATGTAATTTTTTTTTTTTTTTTTGAGATGGAGTCTCACTCTGTCACCCAGACTGGAGTGCAGTGGCACACTCCTGGCCACCGCAGCCTCGACCTGTTGGGCTCCGGTGATCCTTCTGCCTCAGCCTTCCAAGTAGCCGGAACTACAGGTGCACGCTACCATGCCTAGCTAATTTTTTTATTTATTGTAGAGATGAGGTCTTGCCAAGTTGCCTGGGCGGGTATCGAACCCATGGTCTCAGGCAATCCACTAGCCTTGGTCTCCCAAAGCTCTGGGATTACAGGCTGAGCCACTGAGCCCAGCCAGAATATAAAATTTTAAGTGGGGAATTTTATAATGGCTTTTTGTAAATGAAGAAGTAATACAATTATATTTTTTCTTCATGCCAAATTAGGAAACAATTCAGGAAGACATATAAGAACAAAAATATTGGCTTTATTAGAAATAAAGCTGGATTAAATAATGCAATTTTGATGTGTGGATTAAAGTTGTACTCTATATTTTCTATCAAATGATGAGACTTTGAGAATAATAATTTAAAATTATATACTTTCCAGCTTCACTGAATCACATTAATTCAATCTCAATATTTAAGAATAATAATGATTTCTCAATAAAGCAACCATGGCCCTGACCTTCACAGTGATCTACAGTGCTATCAATATGACAGACAAGACAAAAATTTAGTGGGTCAGGTGTTAAGGACAGATCTTCAAAGAAAGAGACAATAAGTGTGCCTTGTATAATCATTTCCTCTTCACATCATCACATAAATAATATACATTTTCCATGCTCATTTTGCAATGACTAAATTAAAGACAGAAAACACAATAAATTTCATCAATATTTTACCCCTGAGGGGTATAATAAAATTACCTTCTTCACTATAGGTTCTTCCTTTTTACACATTCTCAGTGTTTGATTATCTTCATTTGGGGGACTTGTGAGTATCCAATCAATTGTAATGGGTATGAAAGTGCACATATAATCATTCTATGAGAACACTATTGCTCCTTTTCATGTGGTGCTCTACTCATACCAATCACTGTTATTTGTGTATCCTCCACAAGCATTTTTTAATTTTGGGAAATCTTGAAGCTTGCCCCAGAAGGCTTTTCAATGAGTGTAACAAAATGGCATTATTTTACTTTTTTCTTTACACTTTTTAACCCTCCAATACTGTTTCATAAGCTAATGAGTGAAAACCCATTAACAATTGACACAATGCTCTGAGATAATTTCCTAACTTGCCTACTTTGTTATTTTGGGGGGGCGATCCCCAAAAATATACTTTATTTTATTTAAAAATTGTGTAATTATTCTTACATATTTAAACTTCAGTCACCTTCAAAGTACTCTCCATTTGATGCAATACACCTATCAAGACACTTTTTCCACTGCTCAAAACAGCTTTTGAACTCATCAATCTTGATGCCTTTTAGTGTTTCTGCTTTGTTGTTGTTGTTGTTGTTACTCTTCTTCCACATCAGCAAAAACGTTTCCCCCTGAGAACATTTTTTATCCAGGGAAACAACAAAAAGTTACTTGGGATGAGATTGGGTGGACAGAGAGGGTGGGACATGGGGGTCATGCCATCTTTGGTCAAAAACTGCTTCCAGAAGCTCTATCCTGTTCCATTGGTCTATATGCCTGTTCTTATACCAATACCAGGCTATTTTGATTACTGTAGCCTTATAGTAAAATTTGAAGTCTGGAATTGTGATACTTCCTGCTTTGTTTCCTTTGCTAAGGATTGTTTTGACTATTCGTGGTCGTTTATGTTTCCATATGAATTTCTGTATTGTCATTTCCAGGTCTGAGAAAAATGATGTTGGTAACCTAATGGGTATTGCACTGAATCTGTAGATTGTCTATGGTAAGATGGACATTTTAAAAAT
>CAUYQG010171194.1:0-12331 GCA_963574415.1 Tarsius wallacei | reverse complement strand
ACATAAGGATGTGATTTCATTCTTTTTTATGACTGTGTAGTTGTTCATGGTGTACATATAGTATATTTTAATTATCCACTGATCAGTTTATGGGAATTCAGGTTGGTTCCACATCTTTGTCATCGTGAATTGAGCTGAGATTTTTCTGTTTCGGGTTAAAAAATAATAATAAATAACCTTGTCACCATGTCTAACTTTTTTTCCCCCTAGAGATAGAGTCATCCTATCTTGCCAGGCTGGTTTTGAACTCCTGGTTTCTTCTTCAGTCTTCCAAAATGCTGAGATTTCCAGCATGAGCTAATGTGCCTCACCAACATCTGGTTTGGAAATGATATTGTTCGGGCACAGAAAATAATTTCCCAAGATATGGTACTGGAACATCCTGAATTCTTTTGGAAATTGAAAGGCTTCAGACATAAGCCTCAGAATCAAGGTCCCTCTAAACTTGCCTTGCTCCTCCCTGCCAAAGTACAGGGAAGAAGTATTTTAAATTTTTTTTTTTTGTCTGACCGGGAAAGCTTCTTGCCAAAATAAACACAATTGTCTTCTATCCAATCCCTGAAATCTTTTTATTTATTTCAGAAAAGAAGAGGGAGAAATGCAAACACATTTGGATGGATTTTTTTTCATAAGACAATGCCTGTCTCTTGGGCTTATTTAAGTTTCAAAAGATAATCATTTGCAAGTAAATTTCTGTATCTTTGGTCCATTTGTTTTTCCAATCAATCAAAAATTTGTTTGCATTTCCCCTCTCCTTCTTTCCCTATGAATAACAGTATATAAGCTTCTGTGCCCCATTGGAAAATTGGGGTAATTATTCTGATCCCTTCCCCCATCACATAATTTGTATGCCTTTTCTCCTATGAATCTGCCTTTTGTTCATTGACTGCCAGTGGGTAATGGGAATGTTTGCCCTTCACTACAGTATGAAGAAGCAAAATATATTTGGATAGATAGATAGGTAGGTAGGTAGGTAGATAAGATATATATATATACACACTATTTATATAAGATATATCTCTCTATATATGCACCATTATATACACGGGCTGACAATCAAGTTTGTGAACTCACCCTAGAAAAAGTGCTATATGCATCTTTGCTGAATATCACTATGGTCATCTTCAAAGTACTCCCTTGGGAAGCGATGTACTGACCACAACACCTAGTCCACCTGTCAAAGCAATTTTGGGACTCTTTTTCTGGAATGACAATCAGAGCTGTTGTTATATGACCCTTGATGTCCTGAATATCATCAAATATCTTCCTTTCAATATTTTCTTTATTTTTCGGTTAAAAAAAAAAAAGTCTTCACAGATCAAATCAGGTGAGTAGGAAGGGTGTTCCAATACAGTTATCCGTACAATGCTGCCAACTTAAGGAAATGTGGCAAGTTCATGAACTTAATTTACAGACCTCAACAAATAATGATAACAACTCTGATGGTCATTTCACAGAAAAAAAGTTTCAAAATTGTTTTGACAGGTAGACTAGGCAGGCCTTGGCATCAGTGCCTAGCTTTTCAAGGGGAGTACTCGTGAACCTAATTGTTGGACCTCATATGTGTATATACACATACATAAATGAAAAAGTACATGTTTCTAAAAATTATGAACTATCTATTTATAGAATGTTGAAAAAGAGTATTTGAAAAACAATTCAAATTGCTTACTTTCTAAATTTTCTCAAAAAACTAAGGTTACTGAAAGTTAAATTACATATGTTAAAAATTATAGTGATATGTGCAATCAATATTAAGGAATGAGAAAAACAATTGTATGCAGAGTGCACAAAAAATTGCTAGGCACGGTGGCTCACGACTATAATCCCAGCACTTTGGGAGGCCGAAGTGAGAGGCTCACCTGAGCCCACAGGTTCAAGACCAGCCTGAACAACTTGGTGAGATCTCATCTGTACAATAAGCCGGGCTCGGTGGTTCAGCCTGTAATCCTGCATTTTGGGAGGATTACTTGGAAGGTTGAAGTGGAAGGATCACCTGAGCCCAGTAGGTTAAAACTGTGGTGGCCGTGAGTGTGCCACTGTACTCCAGCAGCCTTGTCAACAGAGTGAGACTCCAACTCAAAAAAAATAAAAAATAAAAAAAGTAAGATGTATTTTTGATAAAGAAAGTAGAAGAGGTAGTATTTTTTTTTCTTTTGTATGAGTGAGAACTTTGTGGGGTCAAAATGATAAGGGGGAAAATAAATTTTAGTCCAAAGGTAGAATGCTGCTATAAAAAGGAAGTATAGGACAAAACTGAAAGTTTAAGCAAGTTGTATAAGGTTTGTGGAAGATTAGTCTTATGGAAAGTACTGTGCATATGAATGAATTAACTAAAATTAGAAGAAAATATTTGTAAGTTTTTTTAAAAAATTAAGCATTATTATCAAAAGCACACTGATGCAAGGCTAGAAGTTGGATGTCTGTGAAAGAACAGAGCTTTCTTACAGCATTGATTTGCTCTTTAATATAAAAATGTAAGAAGTTGGTCATTGCCAGGCTATTGTGACCCTTGCTTTATTAGATTCTAGTGTGGCCACGTGCTCTTTGAAGTATGGTTGCCGCCATGTTTCCTGCCTTCGGCCCCCTTTTCTACCTTGGGGAGGTGAATCTCCTTTCTTTTTTTTTTTTTTCTCTCTCTAACTTACTTTTTAAATAAACTATATTTTCCAATCTAAAAAAAATTGTAAGAAGTTATAAAAAGATAATCTTATCTTGTGTGGTCAAATTTGACTAATATTGGATGGATTTGTTATAAGGTTATATTTATTAACGTATTAAAATGGACTTTAATATTGATACACTAATATAAAAGTTGTTTGTCTGTTTTCAACAAGATTTTCATGTAGTACAAATAGGAGAGTAAAAAAAAATTGGGTTTAGCTTTTAAGTATTCCACAAGGAGAAATGTGGGGAGGGAGGGAGGAAGGGAAAGAGCGAGAGAAAGAGAAAACGGAGAAACAGATCTATTGGTCTCATGCTGTATTTATGGGATCTTTGATTGGGAAACTAAGTTTTTTCTATCAAAGATTAAAAATTTTTCCTTTTTGAAATCTTTGAATTATCACTTTGGCTAAATAATTGACTATTATTTTATAGCAACTGTGATTCTATTTTGGTTATGTGTCTTAAGCAATTCTCATTTTAGTATCAAGTGTTTTAAAACTTTAATATTTGACATACTTCTCAAAATTAAAAAAAAAAAAAATTGAGTTGAAGTCTCACTCTGTTGCCCAGGATAGAGGGCAGCGTCACACTCATTACCACCCCAGTGTCAACTTGCTGGGTTCCAGCGATCCTTTCGCCTCAGCTTTCCAAGTAGAGGGAACTACAGGTGCATGCTACCACGTCTGGCTAATTTTTGATTTATTGTGGAGACGATGTCTCACCAAGTTGCCTGGGCTGGTCTGGAAACCCCGGGCTCAGGCAATCTACTTGCCTCGGCCTCTCAAAGTGCTGGGATTACAGGTTGAGCCACCAAGAAAATTAAATTTTAAATTCTAAAATTGTGTTTTTGACCCATAATAACTTGAACATAACAAATAGGAACTCCTGGACATCCAAGAGAGACATATGAGGCTTAGTATGTGAAAGTCATACAATAAACATTGTCAAGCTTATTTGTCAAGAAATGGTGTCAAACTTTCCTTGAGTTATATTTGTATATATGTGCTATCAATATGTGTTCAAAATTTTATGAAATTCCTAAAATTCTGTTACTTCTTGATAGATGCTAGTATTCATAACTATGGTTATTATGTTAAACTGTTGTATACTATAGAAATAACCAAATATTTCTGTCAATTTCACCTTTAATTGTAGCTATTCTAAGTCTTTATCATTCACAGATAATTATTATTTTACTTTGATTTTTCTTTAAAAAATTTATAATCATCTACAGTCCAAAATTTGCTTATTCTTCAAGGAAATTAATGGTAAAGGACCCTGGCAAGTACTCTTGAGTATAGGTCTCTGATAAATTTAGAGATTATACCCTTGGACTAGGTAAAAACTTCCAGAACTCTAATAAAAAACTGATGCGTTCATGAAGATTGCCAACTCAGCATCAAGCAGAATAAGAATTAATTACATAGAACTGAACTGATAGAGGACTAAAATTATTTCATGACTTTTCATTTGGAACATTGCTAATTTATTTTGTTTTTCAGAGTTAAAAATGTTTTCCTTTTTTAACTACTTAGAGCTTATAGCACTCGGGTAAAGTATACTTTTGTGAACAAAGTTGAACTTACTTTTCTCTCAACCTGATTTCTCTAGAATTTGGAGACTGTTTCTTAGCATTCTTAATTTATGGCAATATAGTTATTTACATAAACTTAATCTGTATTCGTTTGTAACAGAGCACAACTATATACACTTTGTTTTACCAAGACTTTGTCTGAAATAGCATATTTTTAATATTACCAGTCTGCTTCGAAGAGTTAAGGTTGACTTTATAGAACTGATAAAAATCCCTTTGGAAAGACTGGCATGGTTTCATGTCTACAGTGTTCCCTTACAAGTTCCCTGATCCTGGGGCAAGTAAAGAATGGTGCTTTATGACAGGCCCAGGAACTTCAACATATTTTGGGACTTTGAGAAAAGAGGAATTCACTCAATTTGTACAGTTTTTACAGGCAAAGTCTGATGATAAATTTTTGTCTAGGCTGCCTAGCCTCAAGAGGCTTTTAAAAGTCTAATCTGAGATTCCTTATACAAAAGTTTCAGCAAAGCCAACTTAAAAGAGCCTACATGGCCATTCATTATTCTTGTTACACTTTATACAAATAATCTTGATACACTTTATACAAATAATACAAATTTAGTATAATGCTAAAACTTATTTTGCAAATATAGTGATCTTACTAAGATTCAAAGGCGGAATTGTAGAGAAAAAAATTATGTTTCAGATAAAACTATAGTATATTTGTTATAAGATTCCATTGCTCTTAAGTTTTTATCATTTTTCTACAATTTGGACTAATTCTAAATTATTTTCTGGCTACAAGAAGTCTCTAAAGAAGGACCAGTTTTTAACTTTCTTCATGATGTTTTTAATTGATACCCTAATGGAATAGTTTTTTTTTCTTTCTGACATACAGATTCTCTTTTTGATTATAATTCTTATAAGCATTATATGTCTGCTATGTATCTCTTTTTGTTTTACTTCTGAGAAAACTAAACTCATGGGACTCCAAAGAATAGAGATAATTCACTAAGTGACAGCAGCTATAAGTCAGTGATTTGACTGAGATGTCATTTTTCTCACTATGTGATGTCATCTTAATTTGGCTTTGGGGGCTGTTAAAATTCCTCACTGAAATGTATTCTTTGCCTAAACCCCCACATGGGACTAAATGAACCTTCCTAGTGATGTGAGACTAAGCTCCTGAACATAAAAGGAGCCCGTGCGTACCATTTTTTAAAAAGTTCGTCCACAAGGCTTTCTTTAAAAAAAAGTAGATGAAAATAGGAGTAATGAACAAAAAAAGTTTAGCACTCTATGAGCTACTTGAGATATGAAAAATTTATCAGACCCAGAAAGACAGAGAATGGGACTTCAGTTGTGCTCCAGCATCCTGCCTTGGGACAATTGTTTACAGGTATTTTTGTTCCTGACTAGCTGCCTCATTCATTATTTTCATGTTCCTAGAATTTGTGATACAAATAACAATGTGTATCCAACTAATAGCTTATGTCAGTTTAATTTTAATTTTTGGTAAACAACTTAGAAACTGCCTCTTCTTTTTCCTTAAAACCCTTTTGCAAGCTAATTGAAGTACATAGTCAGGGTTACTTAAATCTGTGGTTTCAAGTGACCATACTCAACCCTTGTGTTTGAATAAACTCTCTTCAAACTAGATTCCCTTTTTATTATTTTTATGTTGACAAATAAAGAGGGTGACAAAAAATGTATACACATTTTAAGAAAGGAAAAAACTCTATTAAAATTGTAGTAGCATATACCAATAATAAAAGATGAATACAAGCCACGTCCAACTTCTGAAATTACGAGATGCTCAGAGTGGTTATCATCAGTGTCCAGACACTTCTGATTATGGCAAACATCTCCTAATATCTCTTAAATTGTGTATAAATTTTTTTGGTACCTCTGGTATGTATGTTATGATTGCCTATTTTATCATGTAGAGTGGCCTAAGAAGTGTTCCATTGTTTTTATTTGTTCCTCAAATAAATTCCCTTTTAAAAACATAAATAAATGCCTTTAAATATTTTTTTAAATTATTTTTTTCAGATTTATATTTTTCCAAACTTTATCTTTTGGGATTGTGATTTTTCAGGGTTTTAGACTTCAGAATGTTATTGTTCATAATTTCAACATTCAGGGTTAGACATCTATTGAGATGATGGCTCAAACTCCACCCTACAACGTGGCAGCAATTCCAAATTTCACTTCCACTTCAGATACAAGTTTACTTAAACAAACAAACAAAAAAACTATTGTTAAGTCACACTTTCACTGGGATCTCAAGAATATTGCTCAGAATGTTAGGGTGTGAGTATATGGCATGTGATCTGGTGCTATAAGAAATATGCAAAGAATTGCCTAGAAGTTAGATTGGAAAATGTACTTTATTTAGAATGTAAATTAGAAAGAGAGAGAGAGAGAGAGAGAGAGAGAGAGATTCACCTTTCCAAGGTAGGAGAGGCGACCAAATCTTAGAAAACATGACATAGCTCAAAGAGCACATGGCCACGCCAGAGGTTAGTAAAGCAATGATGGCTGGCTGCTCCAGTATGAATCCTTTCATCCTTTCCTCTGATGAGGGGACGGTTGTTAAGATGATGAGGTGGTGGTCTGCTCCATGTCCTCATGAAGGGGCAGGTACACATAGGTATTGATGTCAGGTGATGGACGACAGGGAGATGGTGGGTTAGTCACAAGATTGCTGCCAAGGGATGGGGTCTGTCTGTGTCACCAAGATCATGAAGGGCCGATTAGGTTAGCTTGGGAATTAGGGGTGGAGGCAAACACTTGAAATAGAAAAGCTAACCAGTACTAAACAAGCTAGGGAGGGGTTTGGAAAACAATTATCAATAGCTACCTCTGAGAAACCAGTTCTGACCTTGGCTGGGGATTAGAGGGTAAGCTAAGTGAACTGCTAGAAAAACATGAGATTTAGGCAACGTTAAAATGGCTGTTCATTTGATATATTAAATCCATATTA
This sequence comes from Tarsius wallacei, assembly GCA_963574415.1. Taxonomy (NCBI): domain Eukaryota; kingdom Metazoa; phylum Chordata; class Mammalia; order Primates; family Tarsiidae; genus Tarsius; species Tarsius wallacei. The sequence goes on along the minus strand of CAUYQG010171194.1, from coordinate 5,141 downwards.
TGTCCTTTCAACTACAATGCCTTTTTTGTCTCTACCACGTTAGACTCCACTAGACTCAATTTCCAGGTTGCTGGGGATGTGGAAGATGCTTCTGCTTGTGGAAACATCATTTAGTTTATGTAAAAGTAATGCTATTACCTGTTCACTTTTCTTCTTTCATTTCTGTAGACCAGCAAGAAAAATAAAGGAATTACTATACTTTCGGAAGTAATTGACTCCAATTAAAATGAGAAACTAGGATTACTGTTAAACAATAGAGGAGAAATATGCTGGAATCCAAAATTATTCTCTTGAGAATCTCCTGAGGCCTTTGGACTAGAGTTAAATTGAATATACATTACAACAACCACAGACTGATAAGATCAAGGTCATAAAGAACTCATACTTTCTGGGAATGTGGTTCTTGCAACAACTCGGGTCAAATTGATGACTACAGGTGAGAGAAACTTTGAAGAATGGTGTAAGTTATGTTTAATAAATATTAAATGTTACTTAAATGTCAGTGGCTGCATTATTGATTGTGGTTTACCTTGTTGCCACAAGACTTTCCAGAGATTTCAATGCACCGTCATCTTCATAGTGACTCTGTGTTGGATTTGATTTAAGGGAGCAAGCAAGTGGAACAGTGCAGTACGAGGGGCCATCTGTATCAGATAAGTCCTGTGCACAGCTTCTTATCTGATTGTCCTCATTTGTCATTTATTCTAGCCATGGTTGTTTTGGATCAGCTCTGTATGTGCATTGAAAGTATCTCACATCAGTGTGTATTTATTATTTTCTGTTCCTTACTGATGTCATACTCAGGAATGACATTATAATGGCTGCCACAGTGGTGATACCACAAAAAACTTCTTGGCATAAACAAACATTTTGGTGATGCAGTGCAGTCAGTGCCTTGTGGGGTAAACAGTTAACCAGTGGGGGTACAGAAAGCTATGGATAAATGCCTTCCTTACCTTTTATCCTCTGGCACATGACTCTAGGATTAATTTTTTTTTTGAGTTGGAGTCTCACTCTGTCACCCAGTCTGGAGTGCAGTGGCTGCTCCTGTCCACCGCAGCCTCGACCTACTGGGCTCCAGCGATCCTTCCGCCTCAGGCTTCCAAGTAGCTGGAACTACAGGCGCGCGCTATCACGCCCGGCTAATTTTTGATTTATTGTAGAGATGAGGTCTCGCCAAGTTGCCCAGGAGAGTCTCGAACCCGCGAGCTTAGGCAATCCACTCACCTCAGCCTTCCAAAGTGCTGGGATTACAGGCTGAGCCACCAAGCCCGGCTCTTCAGGAGAACCTGTGGGATTAATTAATCCCTTCTTGCAATTGCCAACTCAATAACATATCTTGATATAGGCTTTACCACATTATTAATTTGCTTTTGATGATTCCTATATTACCACCCTAATAAATATCTCCCATTCAGCCTTGGTTTCTAACTCTGAGTTACTGTGAAATTATGCAATCATTTAGATGTAAGTTCCATAAGAAGAGTGACTTTTGTCTGCTTTTTTACTGCTATATCCCCGTGCCTGAAATGCAAACTTGACACAGCTCATGCCTTCAATCAATATTTGTTAAATATACGTAGTAGACATTAGGCTCCTCCCAGACATTGACTTATCCTGCCCAACTACCTCTCTGCCTCTGCATGCTTTTCTTTCAACAATCTTCATGTGTGACTGATGCTGGGTGGAGTGTGGTACAATTGACTCAATTCTAAAATGAATTTTTGAGTGGTCAGCAAAGTGTTATTAGAGAAAGAAGAGAAGAAAGAAAGAGCATATGAAAGTTTTGTACCAGAAAGTTCTGGCACAGACAAGTCTCTCTCTCAAAAAAGAATGACTGCCTGTTTGCTCTTAACTAAGAAAATAGATATATTTTCACAACTGACATGCTAAAGAGGGTAGGACACAGGTAACCACCACTCCGGAGATTGACATCTCTCTGCTTCTGATGGGAGGAGTGGAAGGACAAGGAGGATTGCTTGTCTTTTCCTGACCACATTGTCTTTTGCAGGAGACCTTCCAGACATTACCAATTCATAAATTCACAAGCTAAAAGGTAGTCTTATTATCATGTCTACAACTCTGGTTACTTAAAGAATGGCATTTGGTCTTTCTCCTTTAACAGGGAACCTGAAAGATTTTCAATGAGTATTACGCTAAACCATGAACTGAAAGGTTGGGTTGTGCTATTCTTACATCTGATGGGATTTTCTTTTGATTTCCCAAAGGTGGGGGTGTGTGGGGGGTGTAGGTTGCCAGCTTGGCCTGCAGTTAAAAACAATGTAATAAAAAAATGTTTGAATGCTTCCTAAACCCTTCCTACAGGAAATGAATCTATCTATGTCTAACCTACCCTGCTTCACAACTACTACCCTTGTCTGGAGCCCCTTTGTCCATATGTATCGGAAAATCAGAAGCTGCCTGGGTTTTACATTCACTCCCCTACATCTAACTAGAACAGTCATAGCCAATGACTGACAGGTGCTGGAAAATGAAAGCCCAAATCCCCTGCCTCAGGGAAGAACACATTCTAAAGCGTAATTAATGCTCCAGAGTTTTCTGTGCAATAATGCTTTAGTTGTTTCTGAAAGATCTGTCTGCTTGTCTTCCCATTTTCTCTCTTTTCTCCCACTGCTTTACTAGTTCTTCCTAGGAGCATCTCCTTAATAGATCAAAAAATCCTAACTGGAAACAATGAAGGGAAATGTCAAGAATTTAGCAAGTTCTCAATAACAGACAATATGTTTTTATTGCTTATTTATTGCTTATTCACAACCATTAATATTCTAAATATGCTAAATAAGGTGAGCTTGCAGGTAACCACCACTCTGGAAATTGACATTTCTCCACTTCTGATGAGAAGAGTGGGAAGAAGGGTGGTCTTTTCCTGACCACATTGTCTTTTGCTATTACTTATTATTATTTTTAAATAAAATTATTGCTATATCCTCCTTTTGAAAAATCAGCCTTCTGTTTTCCTTTGTTTTTTTTTAAGACTCATACTTTGAGACTGCGTTATTCTGTGTGATTGAGTTTCTGTTTTAATAACATGGGGATTAGAAGACATATATAATGTAAGTAAGCACTGGGTATTTTCCACACTTGGATGATTCTAATAATCAACAGAGAGCTTTCAAAAGATGCAGAAATTTGGGGCCTCACCTTCCAGAGATGATTTATTAGGTTTGCAGTTTTTAAGAAACAATTTTTTAAAATTTTGCCTAGGTGATTTTAATGATCAGCTAAGTTTGAGAACCATAGAAGTTAGCCTCTCAAACTGTAGTCCTGTCTCATTTTTTAAAGCATTGGGGTTGATTTCATAAACAGGCCTTACTTTAATGTACTGGACTATCTGTTCCTGAGTCCTTTTGAGACCTGGATGAGAATACCAATCAGAAACAAATTTCCACCTTAACAACCAGTGGGTGGGGCTATCACTAAGGCTGTAAATCTTCTAACTAGTTAAAACTAGTTGTGGTTAACAGTAGTGACATAATAAAAATATGTATTTGGTTTCTGTCACCAGCGTCTAAAACATTTGGAATCTCCAAAGTGATGATGTGTCTTTTTATATGCTGATGAGATTACTAATGGTTAGAGACTTCTGGATAACTTCTGAATGGGGACTGGTTGTCAGTAGAACCAACCATGTGATTAGCAGTTTGGAGCTTTAGCCTCAGCTGTGAGCTGACATCGGGGAGGAGCAAGAGTCCTAATCACCAATGGTTTAATCCAGGGTTGTCCAATCTTTTGGCTTTCTTAGGCTGAATCAAGTAAAGAGGAGTTATCTTGGGCCACACATATATTATATAGTTAGTGTAAATACATAATAAGACTTCGTTTATTTTTTAATATTTTTATTATAAAGTTTAGAAAAAAGAATAATATAAAACAAGTAGGCAAACAACATGAATAGACATTTCTCAAAAGAAGAGACACATGGCTAACAAACATTAAAAAATGGTCAACATCACTCATAATTAGGAAAATAGAAATTAAAACCACAATAAAATACTACTTCACACCAGTCCAGAATGGCTATTAAAAAATCAAAAAAACAATAGATGCTGGCATGGATGTGGAGAAAAGATAACACTTATACGCTATTGGTGGGAGTGTAAATTAGTATTGTTATGACCGGGTAAGCGAGAAGAAGTTACGCCAGCAAATTGAGTCTAATTAATTATGAATTTATTAAACGTGTGGGTCAAGAGTAGGCAAATGCCAGAAAAACTCTTGGCAAATTGGTGCAGTTTGTGACAAGCTTTTATAGGTAAAATTTGCAGCATTGGCTACATAGCAACTTAGTGACCATAGCAACTATTAACTAAAGACTTGGCAACCAAAATTGGAACTTCAATTGTTAGGGAGATTTGATTAATTTCATGTCAGGTAGGTATAGCCAGTGCTCAGAAAGTCCCTGGAGTTTTGCCATTAAGATATAGTTTAAGGTAGTTACATAGAGAGAGGGAAGAAGAATTATTATACAATGGAGTTACCTTGGTTAGGTCACTAACAGAATATAAACAAACTATGAAAATGTCAAAGCGTAACGTTTGATTTCAGTTAACAAAGCATACAATTACATGGAAGTTATGGCAAAGGAGTTCTGTAATGGTCAGCAGGCAATGATCACCATAACCTGTCCAAAGGAGACAAAGCTCGGAGTCTGTGATCATGGGAACGTTACTGTAATCACACGTAGACATTGATTCTTAGATCAGGCAGGTAACTAAGATGAAAGTTTTAAACAAAATGGAGTAAACTGGTTAATATTATTACTTTGATAGCAATTTGATTTTATTAACTGATTTAGCTTATTTCAGTATATCTTCTATGGAAAGCAGTATGGAGATTATGCAAAGAACTAAAAGTAGATCTACCATTTGATCCATCAATCCCACTATTAGTTATCTACCCTAAAGAACAGAGGTAATTATATTAAAAAGACACATGCACCCACATGTTCATTGCAGCACAATTCACAATTGCAAAGATGTGGAACCAACCTAAATGTCCATCAACCAATCAGTGGATGAAATCAACCCCAATGCTTTAAAAAATGAGACAGGACTACAGTTTGAGAGGCTAACTTCTATGGTTCTCAAACTTAGCTGATCATTAAAATCACCTAGGCAAAA